>BJCN01322147.1:0-11880 GCA_018326445.1 Flaveria brownii
GGGGTGTGACAAATGATTCATGTCATTCTTTTTATTTTTAGATAACAAACCAGCAATTACATATGGGATGATTTGTTTATCCTCATAACCAAACCAAACACGAGTTTATGTTTTTGGATTTTCATAACGATTGATTCAGTTTTTAAAAGATACACATTTTTTTGTTTATAAGAATGAGGGGAGTGGATTCGGGATGGGAATCCATGAGCGTGATATGGGTTAAGGTGGGAGGTGAGAGATGATGGTGCGGGGTTTCTATCAAGACGGTGGTGTTAGAGGAGAGAAGAAACGAAGAAGGAAATATGAGTAGTGGTATGATGTAGTAGTTAGAAGAGTGATGTTGCTTTGATACCTTCCCATAACCCCGTTTCAAATGGTGGTGATAACTTTGATTAACCTAAGTTAACTAAATTCAACCCATAACCAATGATTAACCAACCCTGCCATAACTAAGCAATCGGTTACAGTTATGGTTATGAAAGAGGGTATAACCGACCAACCGATGATAGTTATTAAAGATGCCGAAACCAAGTCATTACCAACTATGCACACCCCTACCACGTATGTTGCATGATCAATATACATGTATAGTGAAGGTGTGAGTAATGCGCTTACACGATGCATGCTTATACTCATTATGAGTTGGTAATGGTGGATGTCATCTTAACCATGTTTAGCATGTTTTAGGGTCATTCAATAATGACATGTAACATGTTTGTTAAGTTTGAGTATTTGAATTTATTTTTTTCAACTATTTAAGTACATTACATAATTACTTTTAACGTGCACATCCAATCTTCTCCTTAGATCATGTTGATATACATGAAGTTATGTGTAACATCCGGCTTAAGGTGTCCCCTGAACATCCTGAGTACTCTTCATTCTCGATAAGGTTTGCCACATCATCAATGCGTCAAAACAAATTTGTAATACTTAAGACATGACATTCTTATAAACCAACATCTCCCATGTCTACAATCGATGTGAGATTTGCATAGCGTGTTATGTTATTTAGTTAAAGTAATTGTTGTTTAGAGCCCTTAAACTTCAAATTCTCAATATTGACAAATCCAACTGGATTGTTAGGTGTAAACCATCTTTGTTGAATTGTAACAATCAACTTTTTAATGTAAGGTTGAGAAAGCATTTCATACCTTAAACTTTTACTTGTGTTACATACATCAAAGTGCTCAATAGCTTAATTAAGCATTGTTCTTTTTAGATAAAGATATAGAGAACCCATGTACGTACGAAGTACACATACACCACACTATTAACATGAACACATTAATCATCATTACAACAAGCTTATTGGAAAAACTGACAATGAAACCGGTGAACCAAGGTCTCAAGATTAAAGAAAGCAGTCTTCAACAACCTTCAAAAATTCTCTAAAACCAATCTTACCGTCTTTATCAGCATCATAGCCACCGATCATTCGTCCACAATCGTTTTCTGATATATGTAAAAAACCCATACCAGAAAACACATTTTGTAGCTCATTTGCATCTATATACCCATCATTATTCTTATCAAACACGCTAAACGCTTGTTTGACTTCATCTAAGCTTGGTTCGTCATCAACAAACAAACTCACCATTTCCTCCAACACGACGGGTTTCCTTTGATCATCAGGATCCCAAAACGTTCCTAATCGTTCCATCATAGTCTTTGGGTTCACTCCCAATGCCTTCTTCTTACCCGGGCCATTCTCAACACCATCAAACTTCCTAACACGACTTCCTTCGTGTTGTGGAGCCGCCACGCAAGGGGTGGTTCGTGTAGCGATGATAAACTGAAAAAGAGGGCGCGCAAAGAGCGAATAAAAGTCATGTAACAAGATAAACCATTCTATACACATATAGGACACAAACAAATACATGAAAATCATTGTGTTAGTTCTACAAATCTAGAGTTGTTAGTAAGGTTGGAGGATGAAGTATGAAGTGTGATCGATGAACCTTTGGTTTTTGTAGAAATCATGACATAAGGAAATTGTGTGGAAAATGCGTGAAATTAGACCATGAAATTGTTCGAAAGCGACTTTATGATTGATTTTTAGAACTTACTATTCATGGGGAGCTTCCTAGTAATATCGTGAGCATTAAAATACAAATAATATTCCGTCCATGACATATACTTTTTAAATCTTGATCGGTTGACAAATTAGTATAAGGGAAATTAACCACTAAGCACACTAACGGAAAAATACAAAATTAGTTTAATTTTCGTATATTACTATAACTTCTAAATCTTTATCAATTGGAATATGAGGGATAATCACATTGATAGTGCCGCGCCTCGTGCCGATGTTAATATGTCTTGGGTTTGTGATGAATCATTTTCCAAGACGCAACGAAGTAACAAGTACTCGAGTAGTATACCTTATAAGTTATAACATAGCACGAGTGATTATAAGTTGATTATATGAGCTTTTAAGGATTCAAGAGACTAAAGAGTTGCGTTTGGACCTAACACAAAATTTTAACAATCTTGTATAAGAGAATTTTTTTTTATACTAAATGGATTACTCGTGTCATAACAACAAAACATATACCTAAGGGATTATTTATGTTCATACACTAATAAGTGGCATTATTAGTGACTAGTCCATAGTGCCTTTCATTTTGATTTAGTCATAAGATCGTTTAGTGACCAATTTGATTTTTATCACTAGTGACTGATTGTGTTCTTATAAGTTCTGTTCGATGACGAGTTGTTGTTAGTCATAGATTCTAATCGAGTAAAGTGACTAGAATAAGAGAGTTCGTTTATGCTTTTTTTTCTAAGATTTTTCGTGTGGTTTGTATTTTTCTTGTTTGGCTCTTATTTATAGAATATAATGTGCATAATTACAACACTTAGAATAACCATACATCAAACCATCATATTAGTTTGCTTGTAACTACCATTTAAAGTTTAAACTATCATGTCCCTTCGTTTAATGACATGTGCCATATGAACCAACACACCCCTCCGGATTGTATTGAACCATGAACTGGAGCAAACCCTTCCTTTGGATGGAAGAGGTGTGACTTTTGGATCGTCTCACCGTTATAACTAATCGCTGAAAATAATATAAATAATTACTCTATTTGAAAATATTCCAAACAGTGGGAACAATCACAATAGCATGTTTTAAAAATGTTGCCATGTATGTGCCTAGCCATCCTACTCGAGCTTTGCCAAAACTAGTTTAAAAAACGCCCCAGAAACAAGCATCTCTCTTCCCCATCTCATAAAACTTGTTTTTGAAAAATCTTACACAAAAACATCCATCCTCTCTCTCATTAACATCATCCTATCTCTCCTCAAAACCCGACCTCTTATTAATGCTCTTCATTAATTGATCGATATTTGTTGTCTTATCTTTTTCTCTTTATTTTTTCTATCAAATTTTTATATGTATATTAGAATTGTATTAACGATAACTAGAAATGTTCCCTCATGTCTTGCGTGGGCCGACTAACCTAATAGTCCTCTTAAACATGAATGTTTATGTTGTATCCTGAATATCAAATGCAAATAGCCATCAACAAACTCGAAAACTTGAAACTAATAAGATTTTAATTAATGTGATACAATAAAAAGAACATTAATGAAAAACAAGAGCGAATTGTCATTTTTTCCTTGGTAATATTTGTTATATTCATTCATAAAAAAATTCTTTTATTTTTTACATTTCCCTAAGGTTTTAAAAAGCTATCATTTTCATCTAAAGAAATTAGCCCAGTTAATTTAAATTATTAAGCATATAAATTGACAACATTACTCTTTAAACTACAAAACAAATCCCTCAATTACATAACTTGATTAATAACTATAATCAAGTGTAACTAAGTCACAATATAAGAGAGATGACGACTAGAGGCGATGACATCTATTATACAACCCTTTTGTAATGGATTCCCAACCTCCACAGGAAACAAGGTCCGGCCTCCTTTGCCATCAATGAAGTCGATAATCTTGTGATTCATTCAATGTAAAGGTTCGAAGATGAAAAGATGAAATATCTATGTAGGTTTTATGAATAGAACAATAACACATGAATAAAATTTTAACAACAATACATTAACATTAATTAGGATATTATGTTTATACTAACTTTAGTAAACCTGTGTAATACACGAGTTGTATTAATAAAAGAACTAAATATAATAAAAACTTATTATTTAAAGATGATATCCTAAAATAATATTTGATTGAAACCTACATTATTATAAACAGGATGATAATTATATTTCAAAACAAATGTTTTTAAAAAAATATTATTTTTAAAAACTTTCTAATTATAATTATTTTTTGTTTATAAAAGTTTTTATTTTTAAAAATACCAATTGAAAGTTATTTTATATTTTTAATATTTTAGAAAAAATATTATTTTATAAAAATTCCATATTTAGAAATAACATTAATAATATTATTTCTTTCTTAATTTATAAAAAATATTTAGTTTTAATATAATTTAAATAATATTATTAGTAATTAATCTGAGCATTACATAAGAGAAAGAAGCAGAATAAATTTGATGAGAATTAATGTGATGTTGAAAAGTGTTTATTTTAGTTACTCTTTTATTAAAGTAAGAAGATGTGAAATATATAGTTACCCCGTTTAATGATAGATGGTTTAACATTTAAAATTTATGAAGTTAAATTTTGGATGAAAATAATAATTTTTTAAAACCTTGAGAAGCCCGATGAAAAAAAATCATTTTTATATGAAAATAATAAAAATAACCAAAACAAAAGAAGATCAACGACAGTTGACTCAAAAAAATTTAAAACTGAGCAAGAAAAGTAAATGTATCCGAATAATGACAAAAAAGAAAAAAGAAATTAAAAAAAGCTTCAGTTTCAAACCCGTGTCTATTACACAAGATATGGATGCCCAAACGACTACACCAACTTTCTTTTTTGTTAAAGTAAAACGTGTAAATATAAAAGAAAAAAGTTTAAATACAAAATGTATTTTTACTATAAAGTGTGAGAAGACAAAATTAGTCAAAAAAAATCACAAAAAAATTATATCTCACAATATAAATCGAATTTCAAAAAAGTAATTCCGAACTTGTGTTCCCCTAGCCATTCTAAGAAAAAAATAAACAAAAAATAAAAAAATTAACGTATTTTTATTGTATCATTTATGAAAAACCCAATGACGAATTTTTTTTATTTATTTTAGAAAGATGACGATGAGAGAAAGAGAGACTTCGAAGTACTTTTTTTAAATTCGATTTAGATTGTGATATATAATTTTTTTTAACTTTTTAGCCTGATTGTGTTTTGTCACACTTTATAACAAAAATGCAATTTGTAGAATAGTCTCATCCATATATAAATCCATGATGTGAATATCTTTGAAAAAAATAGATGCAATGTCTACCATATGACCGAACTCGCTAACGGATTTATGAATTGAAAAAATTCACAATGAATAAATCTGATTGAATAGTTATACCGAGTGATCTAGTTACCTTGTTAAATGATGTGTATATCCTTTCATATAAAACTTTACTATTGAGTTTTCAAAACACGTGATATTCATTACATAATTAATCAAGCATCTATAATTTCGTATATGTAAAATGAGACTTTTAAGTCTAATCTTTTTGTATTAGATTTATCTTAAAAATATATGTATTGTAACGTTATATCATAACATGTCAACAAGAAAAAAATCTTTATCTAAAGTGTTATACATAAATTGAAAAAATCTTTATCTAAAGTGTTATACATAAATTGAAAAAGCTTTTATGAATTTTTTTAATAGATATACTTAAGAACTTTCACATTCTTTTCGACTATGATGACTTTTCGTGATTTCTTATAAAAGAAGAAAACCTACCCATCGTACACTTTAAAAGCATTCATCTTTATTGTGTTACATATGTCATTAGATGAAGTAAACCAACCTACTTCTAATTATTTTAGAATTAAAAGTTTTGAATTTGCGTTTAAAATAGAGGAAAGGAGGTGGTATATGACAAAATAGGTTCAACTAACATTTTCAAGAAATTTGTAGGAAATGAATGCCTTTATCTTAGTACAAATAATATTTTACTTGTTTAACTTTTTTAATATAATGTTTATGTTTTGTCTCAATAAAAATTTACGAATATTAAGTTCTTTCAAAGAATAGATTACAAAAATTAGTTAACCAGAGCACATAGAGCGAATTGCAATTTGTATATGATAAAATGTAATTACATATTTTTAGTAAATTGTAAATTGTAACTTTTAGATAAGACACACACCTTCTATCTTTTTTTTTTATCAATTATAACAATATTTAATATGTTATATATTAAGGCCATAACAAAAAGACTTAACAACTTATGATTTTCCAAAAAAAAGTTTTTAAAAAAGTGTTTTAATTAACTTATAAACTAAAAAGTTGTAAAATGATAAACAAAATACTTTTAAAAACCAGGGAGAGATAATACGAGATAACAGATATCTATAATAAGAAGTTAGAGTAAAAGTAGTTTTCAAAAGTTAATATATCACCCCTCATTACTTTTCTAAACTCCTTTTAACCCTATATAAAAAAATCAATTTGAAACAATTGTTAAACGTTTTTAAACATATTAACTTCTTAAAAGTTAAGAAATTAAAAATTGTTTGAAAATAAGCAATCACAAACACCCACTAATATTGATAAAAGGAAAACTTATAAAACAATGTGTGTGTTTTTTATCTTTAGAAAAAAACTATAAACGATTACATATGAAAGAAAAACAAAACAATATTTTTATATATATTAAAAGCAGTCTAGACTTTATTAGTAAAAGTGTGAAAATATATATGTCACTTTTATTCTAAGGCGTAAGGCACAATTTGTTGTTACTTTCGTAAATCGACAAATGCTGGAAATTTCATCACAAGTCCATGGGAGACGTACAATACAAACATTTAATGGACTTATGATGTGGTAGAACAAGTCAAAAGTAAGGTTGGGTACCACTTTAGGACCCCTACCCTACCCCACTATACCAAGCACAATTCAATACCATGACGAACATCCTAGTGGAAAAACCCATATCTAAGAGGAATGAATATAAAGACTTTGGAAGTTTTAGGGATAGTATTCGGGTATGTAACCGGGTAATAACTTATCGTTTTTTTTTCTCGTATCTCTATACATAATAAAAGAAAACATTTCAGCCACATGACAAGATTTTATGCTATATGTTGCCACATGGTAAATTTTGGAGATGCTACAGCCACGTGTCAGTAGGATATCGAATTGGGTTTAAATGTTTCACGCGGATGTATACCCGATCCTTATTGCTATATGGGTTTAAACAAATAGGATCAACAGCCCGCAAAGTAACCCTAACGTGTTTTCACAGCCACTATCTGCAATCCTTGATGCAGCTTCTTCCGGCAGTAGCGATCCTCACATCTTCCTTCCCCACGTAGCTGCAGTTATCGTCTCCTTCTTTCTCGGATCCTTTTTTCCCTTTTTAACGCACAACGTACCTGGTAACTTCCGTTGCAACCTAATCTATTTAACATATAGGTTGTTGAGGTGAAGCACTACTGAAGATTCAACGGTGCCAGCCGAAATGGGGAAGCAGCGCCACGACGAAGATGTCGGAAATGGCTGTCGTGTGGCGAGGGTCACGATCCTGACTGTGGTACTTTTGGTTCCGGTGATTAATCGGTAAATAAACTGTAATAACTTTTGTGACATTAGATTTTTTTATTGGTTGTTTCCATTTTTCTTCTGATGTGCCGATTTCAAACACCACTTTGTAAGTTCTTTCTTTCTCATCCGTCTAATTTCTAAAACCCTAATAATTTATTTTGTGTTATTTTGGTTATTGAATATACATTGTGATGCTTTTTTGTTATAATGTTTGGTTATTTTGCTATTTTGGTGTTTAGATTGGGTTATTAAATTTAGAAAATGTGAATTTTGTTAAGAAAATGTTATAGACTACTCAAAAGGATATGCAGGTGAGTATAAAAACTAAATTACTTATATCAGATTAGACTAGAAAGTATTTTTTTTAATCCGTTGCTTTCATTTGATTCAGGAACATATATCGCTTTGGTCATAATGTTTTTTCACAGCATTTTCTTTTGTTTCTGTTGATTGTATCAAATAATTTTTTTTAAAGGGCAGTGCCCTGGCAAACATTTATTATAAAATAAAAAGAATTACAAACAAAGGCAATTGAAGGCCCGGGACATAAACCCAAGGCCAACAATCCCAATAAAGAAAACCATGAAACTAAAAATAGAACATAAGCCTAAACCATGGGCGAAGAGAAACTACAACATCAAATAAACCAAGCATAACCCACAATAAAATAATTTTGGTTTGGGGTTATTGGGCAAATAATTTTGGTTTGGGGTTATTGGGCAAACATATCACCTTGCGTTAGGGATGCTAGTGTTAATTGTTTTTGGTCTTTTTTTCAATTGTTGTTGCAGGCTTCCTATCATAAGCTCCAGCTACACAACACATTATTCAAGCTTTGAAAGGAGCATGGTGTGTCCACTTCATGTTATGTATTTTTGTTGTCTGAACCATACATTATTTTATTCTATTCAAAAAAAAAGATGGTATCAATCAAAAGGGCATTCTTATATATTTATGTTGTTTAAATCATATTCTGTTTTAGTGCCACCACCATCCAAAACTTTTTTATGCCCGTACCTACATTACAATACATTACAATTGCATGAACTAAGGTCTTTCTAGGTGCAACATTTGTATTAATGGTAAGTACCTTTTTGGTTGGTAAAATCATCTTAACATGTTTGCACCAATGTTTGTATTAATGCTATATAAGAAAGCTATCATAGTATTGAAAAAATAATAGTCTTCAGTTAACAATTGTTTTTATACAGTTCTATTTTTTTATTAATGCTAGAAATTTATAATGTTATAAACAATGACATTATTTTGTTTATTATTGATAAATTCTTTTTTGAACCTTTAAATAATACATTGCCACATGAAACATTTTAAAAAAACTATTGGCATGTGTTATTTATATAGTTAAATGGGTTTTCAGTTTGAACAATTTACAAACTTTAAATTTTGCATTTGTTAACATCATTAATATCATGTTTGTAAATTTTAAACTTAAATTTTGAATTTTACGTTAAACATTTTAATTTCTCATACAATCCCTAAAAATAATGAACTTTAGAATCCTCATATAATCTCTAAAAATAGTTTTTTTACCTTAATTAACTCATAATATCCTATTAAATAGTGTGACTCAGGATATACAATACCTAAAAATAATATAGTTTTCTTATTTTTAGTTTAGAGTTTGAATTTTGCATTATTGCCTAAATTAACTAATGTGTATGCCTATTAAATATTAGTTGATAAAAAATATACAATCCTTAAAAATATTAGGAATTGATTTCTCTTATGATTGAATAATCAAGGTATTTTACATGAAAAACTTCTTTTACATTTTCATTATACACACAATCATCATCTTCAAATCATTTCCTAGGGTATTCAATTAAATATTACGTACACTTGGATTTAAAAAACAAATTTAAAGATAAACCTTTATAATGTCATTTTTTCTACAATCATAATGACCTCTCAATCAGTTTTTCCATGGATTTATTCCAGAATTTGGAAGTTATCTTCACCTACTTCTTTTTTATTCATGTATACCGGCTTATATGTTATTGTTCAACTATCAAATTACAATGCTTAACAGGATATCATTAGTATCAGAAGTAACTTTTTAAAAGATCATGTCATATCACGTCGTGATTATACAATAGGGTTTGCGTAATTCGTTTATGGATACACAATCAATGTATAACAATCACATAAAAACTTACTATGTTGAGTTTATTGTTGTTGCTAATGATGTATGGTTTAACTTATCGAATTATTATCCTTAATTTTTGCATTATAAATTTTAGGACACTATAATGCAAGATGAACATTTTAGAAAGATGGGTTTCTAAGTATGAGGATGAGGAGATATGGTTCAATTTATCAAATTGTTATCTTATTCTTTTAATTTATTTTAAAAAACATATATTCTATATATCCTTAACTTTTTGCATTTTTAATTACAGTGGACTATAATGCAGGTAAACATTTTGAAAAGATGGTTTCTAAATTTGAGAAGATGCGGAGTGAATCTGGTTAGAGATTTATCTATAGAAAAGTTATTAAATATTTGTAAACATTAATATTGCTTTTTTACGTATTTAATTAGTTCATGTAATTTACATGTATATATATATTTATTTAATTTTCACATATTTATATATTACTGATTTAATAATAATAACTGGTAATTTCTAATTGTATTTATTTGTAATTTAATTTTTCAAGCCGTGTAAACACGGGTCGTTAGTCTAGTTTTTAATAGAATAATATCGTTTAAAAAAAGATCAGAAGAGGGTTTAAAATAATTAAAATATTAAAAAAATAAGTAAACCCTAGTTTTCTAATATCCCCTTTATTAAATTACAGGTGTCCTGTACGAGTAGTTAATATAACGCCTTATAAAGTAAACTTATATAAATTAAGAAAATTTCTCAGAGTTGAACCAGGAGTTTTTTTCTAGCAACGAGGTTTCCTCCGGAGGGGGGTTGGAGGTATGGTTCCAGCTGAAAAGAAAAATCGAACCTAATTAAGATAACGCATATATTTCAAAGTAGAGTCGCACATTTGCATTAAAAAAATATAAAATAAGGAGTGTGCCTATTATTTGAATAATAAATAATACCAATAACTAGAAGTAAGGCCCCAGCGTTGCAGAGAGGTCGTAAAACCATGCCAAGTGGCATTAATGATACACCACCGTTATTGTCCACCAATACCGAAAATGATCGTTTAAGAAAAATAAAAAACGAATGAAATAAAACCAAACGAAAAATAGACTTGAAAAGATTGGATCATGCATGTGACACGCAAAACATCTAAAACAATAAGTAGGTTGATCTAGGAGCGCACCTTTGCGACGAGGTTGTTAATCGAAAAAAATAAGCGTAAAAACATTGAACCGCACACGCATGCTGCGGCGTGGTAACTCGCAAAATCAAGAACGAAATGTAGAATGAAAAATTTTAAAATAGAGTAAATTACCATTTACATCATTAACATTTGTTCATTTTAACTACTTGCATCCCTACTCTTTCGAAATTGTCATCTTCTCCCTAACGTTCCATTTTATCTCCACTTGAGTATCTACCGTTTCATTTTTTTTCGCCATTTAAGTTTAGATGACTAACACTGTTAGTTTTTCAGTTAAATCTATTGTTAAAAAGACTAAATTACCCCTAAACATTAAATAAAAAATTAAAAACAAAAAAAGTTATGCCCAACACTTTATATTATCAAAAACATCATCATAAATTACATGCGATGGCTGCAGTCTGTGCTCCATAAGCATGGTGCGATCCTCTTCCATGGCTTTTCATCAGTTTCATCTACTTCCGACTTCAACGACGTCGTTGAATCCTTCGGGTTCAACGAGCTTCTGTACGTCGGTGGCGCCGCCCCTTGTACCAATGTCATCGGTCGTGTGTTCACCCCAATGAGTCTCCGCCTGATTAGAAGATCCCCTTTCATCACGAAATGGCTCAGGTCTGTTTCTCAAACCCTAATTCACTCGATAACTTCAATGTAATTGATCGAATTAATGAAATTGATGATTTGAATTGATCGTTAGGGTTTCTTTTAATGAACTTCCTTTAATTCGATATTATGAACACGATTGTGGTGAAGCAGGTACCAAAGTTTCCATTGAAGGTGTTCTTCTGTGAAGTGAACCGAAAATTGGGGGAGAAACGCCTATAGTCTTGAGCCATGTGATCTATAACAAGATGAAATAGAAGCACCCTGAGTTTGTTGATCGATTGGAGAAACACGGGC
>BJCN01322158.1:1370-15497 GCA_018326445.1 Flaveria brownii
ATATGAATGAATAGATTACAAAACAAGACTTGAAACAAAAATTAAATTATTACATGCCCAAATGAATATAACATGACAACCAATCAATCATCCACAAGGTCTAGGCTTTGTTATGCATAACCAAAACAATATATATCCAAACATACTATTAAGTCACGATTTTGGCAGCCCCTTTTAACCCATTTTCTTGGCCAACATTAACCAAGAACATTTGGGTTTTGTCCAAACAAACAAAATATGATTTAGATTTTTTAAAGAACCTTGCATGCATAAAGTAACATCTTTAAAAAATCAAAAGGGGGTCAAAATTCAGCCTACCAACTCACGGGTATGTGGTGTCAAACACCACAAAACCGTGAACTAGTGAGTGTAATATATGTATGCATATAGTGGCTCTTGATGCCATTGTAGGGGTTTTAACATGTTTATCAAAGCTCATATAACCTTGTTTATATGAAAACTCAGCGGATTTTATATTTTAAAACATGTTAATAAGATGATTATTAAACCCATTTTAATAAAGAACCCCAAGCCATGGATCATTATACAAATGCATACAATAAAAGAACATAAGATACTTAGAAGTATACAACCTTTGGAGCTGCCTAAAACCCGAAATGGTGAGGTGAGAAAGATGACTTTTATGGCTGAAACTTCAAGCTAGAAGTCCTCAAGAGGTGATACCCCAAGCTTCTTCAAACACCCACTATGCTAGGTTATACAACACCACCTTCGAAAACCCTCTTGAACTCTTGATTTTCAGCCAAGAACTCCTAGATCAAAAGCTGAAAATTAGCCTTTTTCTTACTCTAAAAACCGATTTTTAGAGAGAAGGTTGAGAGGATTTGCTCTTGTGTTTGTGTGTGAGAGAGAGTAAGGAATGCAAGAGTGTTGAAGTGAACTTATTGCATGTCATTGGAACAAAACAAAAGGAGTTCCCAAGACACAAAGGGGCGGCCGAAAATTAGGCTCCCTTTTGTCTTTCCCTCTAATTTTATAAAGTTTATAAAATACACACTCTTGCAATCTACTTTTATAAAATTAAACCATTTTAATTTTATAGCACTTACACACTATTATATTTCATTGTTTAACTTATTTAAGCAATGAAACAAATAATCTCTTATGAACAAATTATCTATATATATAATCTTGTTCATTTACAAAAGCAATGAATTAGAAAAGCCGGTTTCTAAATTGGTGCTAATATTTATTTGTATGATCTTATCAACGAATAAATATTTATCGGTGTTTGTTTGGCTTGTTATTGGGTATGACCCGACTTGGATCATATCACACTAGCCACATCAATTTAATATGTATCTTGGGCAGATCAATTCTTTCACCTGAGTTACCTTTTGTCACCAACTACAGTTGGTAACATGTACTATCATAAAAAGGTGAACAGTGAAACAAAGTACGGTCAACTACATGGCTCTTTAAAAAAAAGCCATGCGGAATCAGAGGTCTGCAGCGGATTGTTAAAGACCATACTTATGTCCATTGGTTCATAGCAGTGTCTTCCGAAGGGTAGTTGGCTTTGGAAGAACAAGTTCTTCCGTGGCCACTTATACTTTGAAAGAGACTGCACCGAGGCTTGATGAACTTCATAATTCGGAAGCAGTCTTCTAATTTCTTCTCTTAAGGCTTTATCTTCAAAAGCATGTCTTTGTCTTCAGAAGTAGAGTTCTGTCTTCGGAAGTTGATATTTCACTTTGTCTTCGAAAGAACTCTACAACCTTCGGAAGTTTCATGCTAAGCTTCGGAAGCCTTTGCATGTAGTACCAAAAATTGTCTAAGTGAATTGGTTTTGGTTGCACCAGCCTTCTTCTTGATCCAACAAGTTTCTACTTTCATTCTTTGTCTTTGATCACAGGTTCATCAACCGGATATCCTCCTTCAATCTCCCCTTCTTCTAAGTATATGAGGTCAATCATCTTCTTGAGTTGTTCCTAATCCTTTTCATGCTCTTTAAGAAATTCAGCTATAGCAGCAAGGCTTTTTGGATCATCTTTTTGTTTCTTTTTCACAGGTTCCTCTTCCTCAACATGCCGTTTAACTTTAGCCTTTTCAAACAGGTACTTTCTCTTCCTTGAATAAGTGTGCATGATTGGTCTTGATGAGGATGGTACAGAGGATTCACCTTGTTGTTGTGATTGTTCTTCTTCTTGTTTTTCAGTAGTTTCACCTTTTCAAACATGTACTTTCTCTTCCTGGATGTTTTGGGTCCTTCATAAAATCCCAAAATTCATCATCAATTATGAATTCTCTAGCAGAATAGCTATCAAATTCTTTGATCAAGTCTCTAAATTCAGAATCTAGCTCAGTGGTTTCTTCATATTGTTCACTTGAGTACACAACCATAGCTGGACTTGATTCCTTCTCCTTCTCAGGTTCATCATCTTTGATTTCTTGTTCCTTGGCTAACTCCTCTTTGATCTTTATTAACATGTCTAATGCTGAGTCTTTTTGTTAAAGTCTCATTTTGTCTGTTAAGATCAGCAATGATATCAAATTGAACTTCAATCAAGTTCTCTTGTTCTTCCATTGCAAGTGTCAGTAAGTTTACAGTATCAACATGCCCACTAATTTCATCTTTAGCTTGTTTGAGGGTAGCCTTGAGTTTGTCTATTTCTTTATCTTTTTCATCATTTTCAGACTCATGTTTCTCTTTTAGATCCTTGATTTCCTTTTCTTTTTCATCCAACTCCAGAAGTCTATCTTGAATGATGCTAGATCTTCTGTCAAGCAACTTCTCCATTTTATCAACTTTTGCCAAAACTTCTAAGATCATCTCATCCTTTTCATCAGGCCGATTAACTCCCGATTCAGTATAACTTTCATAAGCACCTGCATCAGATTGAGCTTGTCTAACAGACATTGTGATGGTATGATCCTCCTCGTTCGAAGATGACTTGGATTCATCTTAAGAGCTGGTAGATTCATCAGACTCAACAAGTTCTACAGCTACTGAAGAAGAGTGGAATCAAGGAAAGTAAGCTGGAGACATAGGAGGAGATAGGATTGGAGATGGTCTGAAAGGTGACAGAATGCCAGCTTCATGAAAAGAAGGCCCAGTTTGAAGATCATCATCTACATCAACCTATGATGACACCGTGCTTTGTTCTTCTTGTGCTTCTTCAGCATGCTAATCAACATGTTGTTGATTAGGAGCAGCTTGTTCTTCTTCTTCATGAACTAGCTCCTCAGCTGGAGCTATATCTTTTTGTTCATATATAGCTTCTTCTTTATTAATCTGTTGTAACATCCATGGAAACAATGGAAAGAAATTCCCACTATAGAAGTTCCTGGGATCCCTTTTCTTGATGTACTTGTAGGACTTAGCATTGTAGGACTAATGCAGATGCCTTGACTTCATCAGCATTTCTTCTTTATCTTGAGCATTAAGTGTTTGGTCATCTGCATTGACAAATGCGGATGAGCAAACACTTGTCAGCATTTCTTCTGTGTATTCGCATTTGTTAATACTTGATAGCATTTGTTTAGACTGTCCACATTTGAATATGTGGATGAACAAACACTTGTCAGCATTTGTTCATTGGTCATCCGCATATACAAATGTGGATAGCCAACACTTGTCTTTATTTCTTCACCCTCATATCTTCTTGGACTTTTAGGATTTCACCAGCAGAACAACCATTAACCACCTCTTGAATTGGCATGTATGATCCTTTTAGGGTCCAACAGTATTTAATCAACATTTATCTTTGTCTTACGATGATCTTTGTCTCAAGAGGAACACCTCTTTATCTAACGATGATCTTTGTCTCAAGAACATACATATTGAGGTTAGTCAATTTAAGGCTCAAGTTTTTTATGATCTTTATACTCTAAGGTAGCCAATCTTAGGTCAAAACGGATACTTAGTAAGAGTTGATAACAAAGATAATGTCGACTTTAGATAAACTCACCAAAACGTTTGCACTTAGCTATAATATATCTTCTTCATCGGGTCTTCACACTACAATCAGCTCAAAGGATCTTGATATAAGTGTAGATGATTATGAAACTGCTACTGATGATCAATCTCTCATAAGGAGTATTGGACCATGTGCTTATGTTTCAGCTCGTGTTCAGGAGCCAACTCTCATCACTAAGAGGGTCATTATTGTGTATCCTAACCCATATATCACCCAACCTCATCAGTTCACTAAGGTTAGGAAAGAGCTTTACACTAGGGTAAATCTAACTCGAGGTAAAAGTAGAGGAAAGCTATCATTGATAACATTACAATAATCATCAAACTTGATGGTTTTGAGAGTGGTGATGAAGTCGATCTTAATTTCATGAAGCTATTGGAGTAACAACTTTAGGAGAGTTAAAGACCATTCTGACACATATATGAAACAGTCTGAGTGCCCTGAGAGGGTTACCTTCACTATTGAACATTACACTTCAAATGAAGGGTTCATAAAATATGTCAAATGAATAGATGAAAGAAATCAACGATGCTAGATCCTATGAGGCTATTGATACATCTATGTTTACTCCTCCTTGACACTTTGTTGAGGAACGAGCTTCATGGATCAGCGAAGAAAAGCTAGATAACTACCACCAGGAGAGGAAAAGAAAGGTGGAACCTCGAAGAACACATGCATGGTTGGCTAAGTACCAAGAACTCAAGCAACCACCAATTTGTTAGAGGTAGTATGATGAAAGGTAGTTACATATGGTGAGAAGATACAAGGATGGGCTATAATATTTAAAGACCACTAATTACATTTCAATCCTCCGTAGATTTGATATGAGGGTATAGGGCAAGCTTCCGCTTAATAACCTATCTATGTAACATTTGACTGGTTTTGAAAATAACCCAAAACCATTTGTGTTAATTATGTAAATCAAACTCATTAATTAGTTATTTTATTTATTTTAGTATCTTAAATACAATAATCGTATTATTTATTCAATTCACCATTATTTATAAACTGTAAAATAAATCTTTATAAATATGTAAGGTTTTGTTAGTAATTATGAGATTTAATCATTTAATTAAAATAAATATTTACATTATAGAGTTTTACAAAATTTATAAAGTTTAAAAGTTTTAATTGAATAATAATTTGATTAAGTTGTAAATTAGGGATTTAATAAGTTTGGAGGTAAAAATGTAATGGTTAAAACTTTAATTAGAAACATTCATATAAAATGTTATCTTCTCAAAACCCAGAAACCGAAATGCAACTTTTTAATAATCCAACTCCCTTTTCCCGTCGACGCCCATTTCCCGGTCACCTCTTCGGTACGTCTCCAGCAACCTCATATACCCAAAATCAATAGACTTAACCAAACTCAAACCGTTCCTACCTATTCCTGAACCAAATTCAAAATTAGGGTCAATTTCAAAATGATCACTCAAACTCTAATTTGTATTCAATCAAAACCGAAGCATTCAAGGTTGATTGCAAACCCATTTCAACTCTATTTTGACCTAATAATCAAAATAAAGTTACTAGAAACGTATTGCACATCATTTCAGAATCAAACATCTTAATTATAGTGAATAAAACCATATAATTGTTCACAATTTGAGATGAAACTTCCGAATTCAAATCCAATCTCATCCAATGTGAAGCAGATAAAATTAAGGCTACATAATCGAGGGAAACCCCCCAGTAGATCCTTTCAATCTCTTTTAATCTAAAACACATGCAGTCATCATCTTCACCATCTTGGCATTTTCGAACCATTAACTTAGTTGTACAACATCTTTCGGTGAATGTCAATCAAAATTTCTAAAAGGCTATCTCTAATTACCATTCTAAAACTTTCTCAAGTCCCCAACATGGATTATCAACATTGTCATCACTCGAATTGATTCTTATTTCTGTTGCAACCATATATGTTCTTATTAACACTAAATCAAATGACAATTCAGGTAAATAACACACTTTCACACTTTATTTCACATGGGGAATTAAATCCCCGATGTTAATTTCATTAACACAATCAAATTGATGTTGACTTTGAAGCAAATCGATTCTAGGATTTATGTAAAATTTAGGGTTATATTAATTTCTATTTTTAAAGTTTTCAAATTAGATCTAAGTAGGTTTACAGCACAACTTGTTAGAATTCTTGACTCATATGCAGGGACCTCGGTTCGACCTTGGCCACCCCCACATTAATTTTTTAATCAATTTATGTTTATTCTTTTATTACATAAATTTTTTAATATTTTTAAAATAAAAATAAAAACTGTTTTATTCATTAAACATAATTTAGTAATTATTTATTAATTTTTGGAAATATTAAATATTTTAGTTTCATTTATTATAATATTTGAAGATTTGAAATGTTATAAAATAATATAAAGTTCATTTAGAAGTTTTAAATTTTATAAAATCTATTTTTAAACCAAATATATATTATTTCAAATAATTTTAAACTAACATTTTGCAAATCATTTAAATATTTAATGATAAAATTAATTATTTTATCCAAGTTATTGAATAATTAATTATTAAATTAATTATTTTATGTTCCCACATTGATATTCAAACTCTGTCACTACAAATTAAATATTTAATTATATTTAATAATCTTAGTTTACTAATTATTGATTACTATTTTCAATTTCAATTATTAAATCAATTTTTTCTATTTTCAATTAATCAAAATATAAAATAAAATTAGCTACATTATTTTATATTTTTTAAAAACCAAGTACTAATCGAAAACATAATTCATATCTAGTGTTTAGTCATAGTATTATTCTAAATTAAAAATCGTTCCTTAGGTCAATCCAAGGGAAAACTTTATTGTCTATTCTTATATTCTAGAATTCAAATCAATCACATCTATCAAGTGAGTATTCATAACCTAATTTCATGTATTTTATTTATTTTTTTAGGAAATTGTGTGATTTACATTCAATCATTGTTATTCTATTTCCAAATTCTAATCAAAATATGCAATGTTATTACATGTAATTATATTTAATATTTAGATAAATTAGATGATAACACAATCATTAGTTCATGTAACCACGATAATAATGATAGATCTATTTGTTTGCCAAACCCATCCCATATGATTATTCAACTGGTGATTAAAACCGGATTCACATATTTTATCACAAGTCTTCATTTTCAGACTAAGACAATTAAGTGGTTAGAGTTAATTACATTTGGTTTATACTTTATGTTACACTATCACATAATAAGTCTTGACATTATCATGTGAATTATCACAATCAATTTAATCAATCTATATATGCATGTTAAACATTTGATTACTCACTAGCTAATTCATTTGCTTACTCATTATTTTTTCATATGATTTCAGGAATCGCAATATAGATGGACTTCTTTGTTGATACATTGTACCTAGTTTATGTTATCAAATGTAAATGTATTTTATTTCTTACACATATGTAATGACATGTTTAATGAAATATGATGTGAGTTTTGATGTTGAATTGTCTTTATTTATATCATATTCATATTGTAATTGGTATTACTTATATTTATGACAAGTCTATATAGGTTTGAGGTTGTTGTATATAGTTCTGAGTCAATAATGATTCAGAAATATGTTTAACTTAGTCGTGTGGTTATTCATGCTAATAAACCATACTTATGGCCCATACGCACGAATGAACCATACTTATGGACCAGTTGCACGACAGAACCAGGAGACTGGATCAGTCATATGACTGAGACATAAGATTGACTTAGTCACACGACTGAACCTTCAGTCGTGCGTATGAGTCAGACGCATGAGTCAGTCACACGACTGAACCATGCTAATGGTTCAGTCGTATGAATGGACACTTAAAACCTATAAATACCACATAATTCGTGGAAAAATATAACACTTCAAATACTTTCATACCCTAGCCGTCCAGAGCGTCCCAAGTCGCCCATCCAAGTTCATAGTTCGTTCCTGATCGATTCCAACTCGTTCTTAACGTTTGTTTCATCTTTAGATCGATCAGGCTGTTCGTTCTCACTGATTGGATCGCCAATCAAAAAGAATTTCGCGCTATTTGATCTAGTCTCACTCAGAATCCATTAGTACTCCGTACGAAAATAGTCCTAACAAGTGGTATCAGAGCTTAGACTCATGATTTTGTGTGGATTAGATTAGTTTTGGTGTTAAACTCAGCATTTTCAATAAAAAGATCCACTTTTTGCTTCAAAAAACGTGTTTTTAACGAGTCTTTGTGTTAAAGTTTCAACTTTTTACCATACGGTAGATTAGGGTTCGTGAAAATTCATATTTTTGTGTCAAAGTGTTCAAAAATTTGACTTTTTCCCGCAACAGCAGCCTCAGTCGCACGATTAGCTCAATCGCACGACTGAATCCCATTCATATAGTTCAATCGCACGATCGAATTTATTCGCACTGTTCATTCGCACGGTTAAGCTATTCCAGTCGGTTGACCTCAATCGTACTATTCATTCGTACGACTGAATCCAATCGCACGATTGAAGTCATTCGCATCCTTCAATCGCATGATTGAACCAGTCGCCTTGCTCAATCGCATAAGTGAATCTGTCCTGTCTCAAGTTTGTCAAGTGTTTAGCAATGGGAGACCAGTTTGCTACTTTTACTGCCAATAAAGACTCTAGTATCCAGAATCTTCTTCTTCTAGAGAATGAGATTGGGAATCACAACAAACAGCCAAAGTTGTTGACGTTGCATGAATATCCTCAGTGGAAATAACGGTTTGAGATCTACTTGAATGGTGTTGACCCAAATCTTTGGACGTCTATTGAGACTGGTTATACTATACTAGTCAGTGCTATGGGGTGAACTTGACTTTTAGGGGCTATGAATGAAGCTCAGAAAGTTTTACATAACACCGAATAGAAGGCGTATGCACTATTGACCCAATCGATACCTAAAGACATATTCCATCAATTCTCTGAAAACAAGTAGTCTAAGAAGCTGTGGGAGGTGTTAGAAAAGAGATATGATGGTAATGAAACCCTAAAGGTGCTAAAGGCTAAAGCTCTCAAGAGGGAGTTTGATAATTTCTCACCAATTGGAAATGAGAGCTTAGATGATATCATTGATCGGTTGTATCATTTGATGAGTGAACTGCATACTCATGGTGTGACCACCTCTATAGAAGATAAAGTTTCTAGTTTTGCTGATGGTCTGCTAGACAAATGGGATTCGTTTGTGTCTAATCTGAGACAAAATGATACTCTTGCCACATTAGACATAAATGACTTTATCTTGAAGTTAAGGGAGGAGGAACTACGACTGAAATACAAGTCTAAGAAAGGATCCTATGCTTAGAATCCTTCACTGTACAACTCGGTTCCTACACCAGCATCATGAGGCGCACCGCTACAAACATCGCTTGTGTCTAGTTCATCTACTCCTTCCCAAAGCAGTTCCTCAGGAGATGAAGCATCGGGTTCATCTGGAACCCAATACATAGTTCTTGATTCCAATACTACCAAGCTGAAGACCAAGAACATTGGAAATGTAATTGTGGAAGTTGCCAAAGACCACATCGATCTTTTAGCAGCAGTTGTGCAGTCTTATGATGGGTTAGTTGCTGGGAAGATTGGAAACTTTCATCTAGGTGATGAGGACTATGAGCAGGTGGATTTAACTGAGTTGGAGCGCATGGAAATCATGTGGGCCTTAGCAAGTGCTGTTAGACGGGCTAAGAAGTTTGTAATGAAGATGGGGTAGAACTTGGTTGCTACTAATGATACCACTTTTGGGTTTGATAAAACCAAAGGTCATGTGCTTCAACTTTGGAGAAAATGGGGCACTTTAAACATGAATGTGTAAAGCGAAAGAAGACATGTATTGGAAACCCTTTTCCTTCATTCAACCGTCAAGATACAGAGAAGATTGGTACATCATCAAGCAAAGAGTCAAAAGCTATGGTAGCTCAAGGTGATGAAGGACAAGACTGGTCCTTCCGATTCGTATCTAAGGGAGAGTCCAATGTAGCATATGTTGATGATTTAGATGACGGATCTGCAAGCAAGGGAGACATCATAACTGAGCATGCACGTTCAGATATTGAAGAAGCTATGGATGTGGTAGATCATCTTGTGGAAGAAGAGTTGAATGCTGCAAACTCAGAATCTCCAGTTATTGAAGATTCTGACTCTACTTTTATGGCTGATTCATCCAGTTGTGCACAGGTGTACTCTAAAGACGAATTGTTCGATAAACATGCTTGTGCTGAATGTGACAAATTTAGAGAAAGCATTGACTTAAAATTTGGTAGGTTATTAGAACACAATGATAATCTGGTAAATGATTTAAAACTGCGCACTGAAGCAAATCGTGTTTTAAAACAAAATGAGTGCAGTTTTAAGGAACAGATTGAACTGCTAGGGTAACAACTAAGGGAAACCAAGGTTGTTGCCCTAAATCAATCTAATGATGTTAAGTTCTATCTAACTACATTAGAGGAAACTAAAAAGGAAAAATACAGTTTTGCAAGTCGAAGTTAAATCATTAAAATGAAAACTTCATAGTGTAGCAAGTTCCTCTCACGGAGTTCAGAACTTATTAAATGAAAGAAATAGTGGGGAAGGTCTGGGTTATAAAGTTGTAACACCACCTCATGCAATCCTTTTGAATACTAAATGTAAACAAATAAATAATAACCCGGTTAAGGATCATGTGGTGACTACTCCTCTGGTCGGTGATCCAGAGTACACAGGTAAAACTGTGTAGTCTGTCACTGAACAGAAGGATACTACTTTGGGATTGAAAGATAAGATGCTTAAAGAGGATGTGTGCATTAAAGTTGAAAAGGATAGTGTTGGGTCAGGTTCACAAACGTCTAAGTCAGAACCTAAAAATGCTAAACCAACAAACCCCAAACGTGTAAATCATCAAAAATGTGCTCAAAATGTCAAAACAATTAAATTTGTTAAAGAAGGTGAAGCATATAAGCATGATAAGACACAAACCAGCTCCTGACCAAACTCAACCCCTCATAGAAGATCTCCTCCACCTGTTGAAAGGAGATCCTATTTTAACTGTGGAAAACGAGGACATATTTCTCCAAATTGTCCTCAGTATCAGACACCCAAAAGGAAAATTGAGCTTTTTGATGAAAAATGAATATTTTACAAAAATAGAACTAATACTTCTCCAAACCACCAAAGTCAACACAGACAAGCACAAAGCAAAGCTGTGTTGCCTAAGGCTAAACCTAGGACTATTAGTGAACCAAAAGTTCATACCATAAGACAGTCGTATGTTTACCACAAACAGGCCTTACCCAAAACTGGTTTATGGAAAGAAAAATCAAGTAATATGTCTGGCAGTGAGGACAAGAAGAAGAAAGATGTGTCCTCGTTCTCTGAAGGTCAGTTGGTTGAGTTATTGATGAGTGATATCTCTGGGAAACACAAGCCAGTAAAGGCTTGGGTCCCCAACCTGAACTAATAATTTCGATTTTTGTGCAGCTTGTCTGTTACAGTGCTATCACTAATACCTGGATTATTGATAGTGGGGCTTCCAGGCACATGACAGGGAATTCATCTCTCCTTTTCAACGTCAAGCAAATTAAAAGGGGACGTGTATCGTTCGCAAGCAACAAAGGAGGGTATATCACTGCACAAGGAGAAATGGGAAATGAGAAGTTAAAGTTTGACAAGGTCAAATACGTTTAGCAATTGCAAAACAACTTGCTCCCAGTCTCCCAAATTTGTTATAAGGGCTTTAAGGTTATGTTTGACAACAAGAAGTGTTACATACTTAAGAAGGAGTATGTTATTCCGGAGGAGCAAGTTCTAATGTCGGCTTCAAGAAATAACGAGCTGTATGTCTTGGACCTATCAAAAGCCTCCACTACTAAGTCTACTGCTCAGTGCTTCTTGTCAAAAGCAACTGAAAGGGATTCAGTTTCCTGGCACAGAAGAATGGGACACATCAATCCCAGGAAGATGAACCATCTAGTTCCTAATAATATGGTGGACGGAGTTACTGACAAGAACTTCCAGCTTCCAGATTTCTGCATAGCATGCAAGAAAGGGAAACATTCAAAGAAGTCTCACTAGTCAAAGAAAGTTCATTCTATTGAGATCCCTATTGAGCTTCTACATATGGATCTGTTAGGCCCTGTCAGCACAAAGAGCATTGCTAGTGATTGGTACTGCTTTATGGTGACAGATGATTACTCAAGATTCTCTTGGGTGATGTTTCTGAAAGCAAAATTAGAGACATTTGAATCATTCAAACATCTTGTTACCATATTGGAGTCACTCTACAAGCTGAAAGTTAGGAAAATACGTTCAGACAACGGGACAAAATTTAAGAATCAGTGGATGGAGGCATTCTATCATCAAAAAGGGATTGTTCATCAATTCACTTCTGCTTACACTCACAGATGAATGGAGTTGCTGAACGGAAGAATAGGAGCTTGATAGAAACATCAAGGACAATGCTACCTGACTCAAAAATGCCAGTTCAATTCTAGAACGAGGCAGTGCCCAATGTGTGTTACACTCTAAATCGGGTCTTGGTAGTCAAACGTCAGGGAAAAACTTGTTATGAGTTGCTCTAGCAACGTAAACCCAACTTAGAGTATCTGGAACCATTTGGCGCACCCTGCATGCTGTTAAAGAAAAATCAGACTGAGAAGTTCTACGAGAAGGCAGAAGAAGGTATCTTCCTTGGATACAGTATACCAGACAAAAGGGTTTACAATAACTCAACTGGTCAGGTAGAAGTGTGGTGCAATGTTGATGTACAAAGATACACCACCCCCCTGCGGGAAAAGGACCTTCCTTTTTCTTCGACTATGATGGATATTTTAAATCCTTCAATCTACCTACTTCCCATTCTGATGATGTGTTAGCTACTCACATGATGTGCGATGTTCTTAACACTCCTACTCAAGACTCGACATCATCGGCTTGATTAGAAGGTTCTACTAGCTCTTTAGGGGGAGAACTAGAGATAAGTGATTCCTCTGATGATGAAGATGCTGAACCTAAAAATGTGAATCAGGAAGAACAGGTTCCCACTACTGAAAGTACACCTTCAGCTGATCCTGAAGTAACTGGAACCTCTGAACCCACTCCTTCAATAGCTACAAAAACTGAACCTGTGATTCCAAACCTGGATGATGAAGTAGAAGTTCCCACAACTCCAGGAACTAGGATCAACGTGAATCATCCCCTGGACAACATCATCAGGGATATTCTCTCAGGAGTTCAGACAAGAAATCAGCTTACTCAGCTGTTATGCTGCTGTCATGGAAAAGGGATACATACACGATAGGGCGTATCGATGTTTTGTTTCTCAAGTTGAGCCCAAGTATGTAAGTGAGGCCTTAAAGGATAAGGCATGGGTAGCTGCCATGCAAGATGAACTCCTACAGTTCAAGAAGTTAGGTGTTTGGACTCTTGTCGACAGACCAAAAGGTGCAAAGGTAATTGGCACTAAGTGGGTTCATTGGTGTAAGACGGATGACCAGGGGGTCATAATTAGAAACAAGGCTAGACTGGTTGGTCAAGGGTTCAGGCAAGTAGAAGGAGTTGACTATAATGAAGTGTTTGCACCAGTGGCAAGGATGGAAGCAATTAGAATCTTCCTAGCCTATGCATCCTTTATGCAGATGAATGTTTATCAATTGGATGTGAAGAGTGCATTCCTTGATGGTGAGATCCGTGAAACAGTGTACGTCAGTCAACCCGAACGACTTGAGGATCCTTATCATCAGGATAGAGTTTATAAACTAGACAAGGCTTTGTACGGGCTCCATCAAGCGTGGTTTGAGAAACTCTCCACTCCAATATTTGTATTCCACAAATATCTATGAACCTTGGTAGCAATCCATTGCTTTATATTCATCCTTATGAATATCAACCAATCCAAGTTCATAATAATCTTACCCTCACACTTGTTCCCACAAGTATGAAAGACTACGGACATTTAGAGTAAATAATTTACTCATGGATTAAACATGCTAAATTGGAACATTAATTGAAACATTATAACCAAATAATTTTACTCAAATAATAAAGAGTTCCACATATTCAAATACAAAATTTGATCAAGTCCAATAACTAGAATATCGAAGTCCTAAGGCATAGGTATGACTTTCATGCTTTGCCCTTTCGAGGAGCTTCGTGAGTGGATCCGCAATATTTTGATCAAAGTGAA
>BJCN01322160.1:0-13595 GCA_018326445.1 Flaveria brownii
ACCCTCACTTACACTTGTCCACACTCAGCAACCTACTCAGGTCCATATTGATGTGGACTCACACACTCAAAGTTTGTTTGAGGAGGGTATTCCAAGGGCTATGTCTACCCCATGCTATGATGTTGAGAATGAAATACTATAATGGAGGATGATGCTGATAGGAGAGCCCTGATACTCCTTAGACTTCAGAGCAGCAAGAAGTCTTCAATTTTCAGACCCTGAAGTACTATTAGATTCTTTCTCTAGTTCACATGCCACTTGCCAACCCAAGTCAAAACAGGTAAGCTGACAGACTAGCTCAGAGAATTCAAGACAGGGTGGTTGAAAAGAGTTCAGACTTAGATATATAGATAGAGGCTAGCAGGAAATGTCATTGGTCAACTGTATGTTGAGGTGGACCCTAAGACTAGCTTCGAATGGGAAACCATGGCTGAAGGACCAGTGGTAGAGCCTGTGAAACTTGAGACAGGAACTGCTTCAACTCCCTTTACCTTCAGTGAGGTACCAGCTGGTGAAGGTGATTCACAACCTCTCTCGGGCCAGAGCTCAAGTGCTAAACCAAGCAATGAAGGCCAAAGCTCTCTCCATCCTGAGTCACCAAAGCCTGCGAGTGATAAAGGGAAAAGGAAGTTGACTCCTGGGGAGATTGAGCAAGAGAAAAGAGAGAGGAAGAGGAAGCTAAGGGAGGAGAGTTCAAGAGAAACTCCAGGCTTCATGAAAACTGCAATTAGGGTTGTCCCCAGGCCAAACACTCAAGATGATGAGTTAAGGGCAACCAAATTGAACTACTTAGGGACCAAAAACTATAATATAAATCAACTCATCTCTCTTCCCTTAATAGAGTTGAATGAACTAGTTAACATTGAGTTGTCAAAGGAGAGAAAGGAGGCTAAGGATGCAGAACTACTCCTCAAGATCAAAGAAGAAATGAGAAGAAAGAGACTCTACAAACAACCTCCTACTCTCTCCCTAGTTCAAGAAAGCCCTAAGACAGAGGTTATGGTGATTGAGCAACAACCTCAGGTAGACAGAGAACAAGATAGACAAAACATGATAAACTACCTGAGTTCCATAAGCCCCTATCAGACAGCAACACTTCTTCCTTGTCCTATGAGTACATAGAGTTTAAGTATCTCAAGCAGCTTAAGCAACAAGTAATAAAACAGTAAAAGTATGCTTAGAGAAAGAAGAGGGAAGAAGCTACAAAGTTAAGAGCCACATCAAAACAAGTCTGAAGAAGTCTGCTGATAGGCGGAAGATGGTGAGCTTCTTGAAGTTGTATGGATTCTCCAGAAGGAGACTTGGTCTAATGTCTCTATCCACCATGGATGAGCACATTAGAGTAATCAAGTAGAAGATCAAAAGAGGTGAGCTTGTTGACTTGCATTCTCCACCAAGTCAGGCTGCACCTGAAGTTTTGGTCAAGGTTGAACCACAAGAGACAACACAACCTAGACCTAGTACTAGACCACAACCAACTTCTCCTTCTGATCCACAGCAGGGTCCTGATCCCTCTCCTTCTAAACCTGTGAAGGAAAAGAACCCAAGTGAGTAAGACCAACAAGAACAACCTGGTTCTGAATGCGAGTCTACTCAGTTCAAATCTGGAAAGAGAAAGAAAAGGATGGTCATAAAAGGGGACAATATGAAGAAAAATAAGTCCAAGGCATCCACCTCTACACCTCAGGATGAGTTAGAGCATCCTGAGGTTGCTCAAGAAGAGGCTGCTCAACCAAGTCCAACTAATGTAGAGCCTCTTACTGCTAGGAGCTAGGAGACCTATCTTGTCCTGGATCTTTGCTACTAATCCAGACAGATGGTATGTCACTAGAGATTAAGGAGGTCAAAATATCTATTTCTGGCAAGACATACTTGACATTCCTCTGCATGATCTCTATGACATGACGAGATAATATGAGAGTCTGAGGGATCCTGACCAGATATTGAAAAAGGGAATGGTCTTGATCCTGATAAGGACTGTAAATAGATAAAGATCAAGACTCAAGGATCTCTTCTGTTTTAAAAGCATCAGCCTGGGGGAGTTTGTAAGGATTACACTTAAAGGCTGATGCAACCAAAGAGCTCTTAGCATGCATGCATGAAGTACAAGGAAGTTAATTTGGATGATTTTATACAACTTAGTGAATTATGCTAAGTATAAAAACTTCCGAAGCCAAAAGACCATATCTTCTGAAGCCAAAGAGGAAGTCTTTCGAAGCTTCAAAGGCAAAGTCTTCTGAAGCCAAATACTGATTTCTTCAGAAGACAGAGAAGACAAGCTTTCTCTGATCACTTTTTGACTAAAGCTGAACTACTTTCCGCTACCATATCTGATTACTTACCAACTTATATGAGTTGGTGAAAAGGTCAATACTTCTGTCAACTATAGATTAAGGTCTTTTGTCTGTAACTTTCTACTCTTATACTTTTATCCTTTTTGTAATATATTAGGATGTGAGCTATAGTCACAAGTCAAAAGGCAATCTGCCTTTTGACTCTACATTGATCTTGTTGTCTAGATTAGTATTTCTAGCTATCTTTCAAAGTATAGTCGGTTGTTGGATGTAGTATAAGGTATCTCAAGTAGTTGTCTTTCCATGTATGCTTTGTAACACTTGTAAAAGAACTTAAAAGTAAGATACATCATTCTTGAAAACCAATATTATCTTGTTCTTGTTCTGTCTCATATTACTTGTGTTCTTAGTATCATCATAAATCCAGATCCCTATTTTATCTGTTAAGTGTTCCAAGTCTCTCCTCACTGTGAAACTATTGCATTGACCCCTTCTAACCGGTCCTGCAATGCTATTTACGTACATGTAGATTGAATATTTACATATATACTATGTATACAAAAATTCATATCTTGAGTTTTTACTTTTTTACATATACGTAAAATTGATGTTTTACATATGTCTAAACTAACTATTTTACATAAATGTAAATCTTCTACCTCCATATATTGAGTTGTTTCTTTTCACTTTCATCTTCTTTTGAAAATCATGTAATATCATCTTTATATGACTCATAGCGGTAATAAAAAGAATGAAACTAATTAGAACAAAGAAAGATAAAATCTAAAAATTGATGAGCTATATTTTTTTAATCTTTAATATATTTATGTTTGCCTAAATTTTAAATTCTATTTCGAATATGTGATGATTGACTTATATTTATTTCAATACAATAGCAATTGTTTAAATCATGAACCTGATTTTATTAATGATTTTTTTTAATATGATTACATTAGTGATGCTAGATTTTGAAATTGAACTTACGATTAAAACATCAGCTGATTAGAGAACTTCATCTCAAACCATGATTCAAAGTATATTATAACATTAACATCTTTTTATTAAGTATAGAAATGTGTGTTATTGTGTTAATAGACCTGCACATATTAGTGTACCAAGCTGTAGATTTCCGAGAATTATATCTACATTGGATAGAAATAAAACAACATATTTGTGTTATCTTGATTATTGCAGTTCTTAATACTAAATAGTTTCAAAAGACGTTCAAAAAACCTTTCAATTTCAAAATTAATATCATCAATCAATGTGTATGTCAACAACAATCGAATCCACAACAAATGATTAGTATAATCTGTATAGTAATAATTGGTTTCAAACTTGAAATCGAACTTCGTCACACCAGATTATCAAAAGAGGATGAGACATAGTGCGAATGAAGGGGGAGCCAACCATATGAGTGCTGTATTCTTGCTTTCAAATATTCAGAAAGAATCATCAGATTTAAAATTTTCCATGCACACAAAATATAAGGAATCACTGTAATCAGAATTAAATAATATGCATACCAGATCAATTTTCTGGATCACATACAAGATTCTTTGAACAAAAGTGGTACGTAAAAATTTTGTTTGGTTGAATCTGTTGAAAGAATAGTAAAAAATGCAAATATTTTCTTCAATGGTGATATATTTTTTAAACGTCCACTTTCTGACTGGCAATTGAATCCAATACGTTAGTTTATGGTTTGAAGATAACTACCAAATATAAAAGAGAAAAGTAAAGAATTCAAATAATTAATACAATTATTAAGATTATTACCTAATTTAAGTGGCTAACTAAAATGTCGAAATACCCTTTTCTGTTTATTAAAATGTCTTTCAAAGTCCATTTAATTACCAACATGTAAGCCATTGATTAAATAATCTAATGGGCAAGATGAGTTCTCACGGTTCTAAAAATGTTGTAACACCCCAAATTTTCTAAAGAAAAGTAAAGTTCTCGTATAGAAGTCAGTTCTCGCGTGACAAAAGGTTCTCGCACGAGAACGTCTGCGAATGATGGAAAGCGCTATAAATAGGCCAAAACACCTAATTCTCACCACTTCATGCGTTAACTTCTTTTGTTGTGCTTAGAGAGAGAATACCGTGCGAATTGGTGGTCAAGGTATGTATGTAATGATGTTTGGATGTATTTATGCCTTTATGAATGATTGGTAATGATTTTATGCATGATTATGTAGCTCCTGATCGAAAAGCCCTCGATTTAGGTGTTGTCCTCGTCAAATAACATAAGTTGAGTTCTAGACCCCTCTTTTTACATGTTTTTCATGATTTGGGCTAATATGCATACCTTAATAAATGTTTTGGTAAAGTATGATTATGTTGAATGGTATAGAATGTGTTTGGGCATTAAAATAGTTTGAGAATCAATAACTTGGGACTGAAGTTTCGAACAACAGCATGGTTCTCACGCGACTGGTATAGTTCTCGCATAAGACAGTTATTCTGTGTAAGTTCTCGCGCGAAGAATGAAACCTGGGAGGCAAGTTATCGTGCCCTAATTAGTTATCGCATGAGGAGTTCTTGCACGAGATATAGTGTTCGCATAGTGAAGTTCTCGCATGAGCTTCAATGATCATGGTGAGTTATCGCACGAATGGTAGCTCTCGCATAGGTGAAATTCCATAGTTTCATAGTTTGAGTCGTGTATAGATGCTCTCGTATAATGTGTGTGATAAGAGTGTTTGCATCAAGAAGTTATAGCTAAAGAAAGAAATAAAGATATACGTATTACAGTTAAAGATTAAAGAAAATTAGTAAAGTCACATGTGAAACGTTAAAGCACTTGAATAATAATTCAAGAATTTTACCTGTTAAAGCACATCTATGAAAAACGTTAAAGTATACTAAAGAAGTCTTGAAAACATAGAGGTCTTCAACGTATTTTAAGCCTCGACACAGGAGTCTACATAATGGCAAGTGACATGAGTCTTCCATGTGTTGCAAGCCAGACATGAGTCTTGCATAATGACAAGCGACAGTAAAGTCTTGTGTTTTACACGAGCAGGGGCTAAAGGAGCATTGTACAAAGTACAGACTCATGATAAAGTAAAGATAAAGTAAAGTTAAAGTAACCGATAAAGAAACAATAACGTGTTATGTATGGTTATAGTATAAGAATGTATGTTTTTTATTAAGTTCAGTCATAATAATTTGATAAAGTTTTGGTACAGTGATGTAGTTACATAGTTTAATGTAGTTTGGTTGTTAGGTTGTTAAAATCACATTGATTGTTAGTTTACAGATTGATTTACATTAGTTTTCATTTGTTTATATTAGATTACATTGGTTTACTACATACGAGTAACATTGTAATCTGATGTAACTATGTATGAGTGATTTTTTTGAAATATTATAATAGAATTAAAGAAAAAAAATATGATGAAACTAGTGGTGCAATTTTTATAGTGGTTGATCATACATTTATTATTTTTAGACGCTAAATGCCTATAGCTGTGCGTATGTTTCTCAAATAAATATTATATAATTGTAATTTTTTTTGTTGACAAGTGTATGTAACTGTACGTTCCTCTAATAAATATTGTATAAATATAAATTGGTTGAGTTTTTTTATTGTTTTGTGTGGTTTTTCGTAATTGTAATCATGTTTGCAACACTCGTGGAATGCGTGTAATTGGATTCAAATTTTATGTAGAATCGAATAAATAAGTATAAGTGATTTATTGAAACATGATATATATCTTTTCTAAGAATTTATTTTTGTTGGGTTTTATATATGTTTCTTCGATGTAATTCACCGTAGATAATTATAAATACGATGTAATTCACTATAAATGTTAGGACTTTGCTTCTATGTTGGCTTTTGAATATATTTTTGTCGATACAATTCACCGTAAGGATTTATAATATGATATAATTTATTGGAAGTATTAGGATTTGTACTCAAATAAAGATGATGTAAGTCATTGTAACCAAGCGTTGCATTATGTTGCATCATTATAACCGTGATAAATCGATATCATATATTAGCGGTTGGATTGTTATGGTAGTTGAGTGTGTTAATTTCAATGAATTTTATATGTTATTGTAGTTGAGTCTGTAGTAGGGGTTGTTTTTGTAGTGGTGTATTTTATAGCTTTAAGTGTAATATAATCGCGGTAGAAGTATTATTTATAATGGTGTAATTACGGTATAATTATGCATTTTTGTTATTCTAGTATGGTTATAGTGTAATGTAATTTTACACCTTATTAATAATAGTGTATTTTTTGTTATTTTAGTATGATTACAGTGGTGTAGTTTTATTATGTTCTTTTATGTTTTGTCTACATGTTACAGTAACGTAATAAGTAACGACCGAAAATAAATTTTTAAAATTTTTAAGACTATATTGGATTTAAAGAGAAAAATAAGACAAGTTTAATGGTGAGATTATTATAAAAATATAATAATTTATATAAAAGATATATGTTTTAAAAATAAAAGGGGTAAACTTTTATAAAAAATATATATTGAATCTTTTAAAAATAGAGGTGACACTTGTCACCACCAAGTTAAAAACTGTCTTTTTGTCTTTTTGTGGTATGAGTAAAATGTCAAAAGTGCATTTTTCTATTAAAAAAAGATTGTGGACACTTGTCATGATCTTATGATTTTAGAATGTAATCAATCGCATATAAAGAGTTAAAGGGTTCTTACAATAAGGTAAGATTCTCATTTGAACCTTACCCTATATATATATATATCATTCTTATATATGTAGTATAGATACATAAATATTTTCCCCATACAAGTACTCCTTGCATTAAGTTTTGTCCACGAAATCTAATCTAAGGAGAAAAACCTTGGATGCTGGAAAAAGCGGTTTCCTCGCATTGCCCGCTGGATATTAAAGAAGAAAACTAAACATTCTTTTCTCCGAGGATTTTTCGGTTACGTCATGTCATGTCCTCAGGCCACATCATGTCTAAAAAACCGTAGCTCAATAAAATGGACATAAATGGCTTATTTCGCAACACACAAGTCGCCAAAACAAAACAAGAAAAACACATCTTGTTGGTATTAAAGCAACTATAACAACTGGAAGTAGAACTTATGCAGAGAACTCTCGTATTTATTGATGAATAATTGATTGGTGGTGAACAACAAGACTCACTAGTTCTACTTATATAGATAGTAGAACAACAAACTAATAGAAAAATACTCAACAACTTGACTCACTAGGTACTCGCAACAAACTAACGGTTACAAGACTTATTCAAATTAGAAAAAACAAATGACCCACGTGTGCATGAAACCCACGTGCATGGAACCACCCAAGAGATCTCTGAAAAACCGTGAAAGTTTGAATTATTCTTCATCACATCTGACAGTTGCCATCAATGGAAAACGAGTTGAGTTACTTGACGAGGTGCTTGAATTTCATGATGCAATCCAAGGCTTGGTCAAAATCACCATCTTCCAGAGCAAATGTGAGACGACAATAGTCTGGTATCCCGGTCCAGGAAGCTCCATTGATGCACAAACCTGTAGCTCTTAGCATGGCTTCACGAATGTTGGTGCCATTGAGCTTGGTTTCCCATGTTGAACCATCCTTCTCAAGCTTAATGTTTTTGCCAATATACGCAGATGGCTTTGCAATCACAGAAACACCTCCACGAGCTTCAATTACTACCCACCCACAATTCTCGAGTGTCTATTTATAGTACATGTGAAACAAGCAACCAATTAGCAAAATGTTTTCCGTCCTTCAAAATGAATATAAAGAAAGGAGCCACTAATAATGATTATAATTTATAAAAAAATGTCTCTAAATGCAGCAGGGAATAGATGTCACGATTGTAGTGGTGCTAGATTAAAAAGATAAATAAACCCAAAATCCCTTTTTCTAAACAATTATCATCATATCTCTATACAGAGGTAGAAGTAAAGGTGCTGAATTTGGCAGGCTGGGTAAGAGGGTAAAAATGGGTAATTTTTGGTATGGGTCGAGTTCAGTGGACCGGAAACAATTTTCTAAAAGTGTCAGAAAGAATTAGAAAAGAAAAAGTATTTCAATAACAAACCAAATATTCAATAAAAATGATTTAGGATGTTGTGTGTTACTAATACACTTTGGGCTACTCTCAATCCATTTCCCAACTTTTTTGGATTTTGCCCTTTTGGGTATTAGCTATTAAGCATAACCCCAATTAACTCATTTGAAAATAAACGAGTTGAAATAACCGCAGAAAGGTGAACCACCCCTGCTTCCTGAAGTATGTAGTTGAATGGAGAGAGATTCCCAATGTATATAGATCTTACATTGAATGCTTACCTCTTTCAAACGCTTCAATCTGGTAGCCAGTAATTTCCTCTGTCCTTGGGCAGCGCCTGTTGAATCTGTTTTCAGCTCTCCAAGTTCAAGCAATTTCTTGGCAGTATACCTGATAGTACTGTGAGGTTTATTCAACCCCGAGAAACTACGAAATGAATCAGTCAAAAATCCCTGCTTCAGAACTAGAAAACCGTATGCAAGCCCTCCAGTAGGAATCTTAAAAAACAAGCCTCCAAGCAAACACACACTGAAAGACGGTTTGCCAGTTAATCCGGCTAAACTTTTATCCAAATTCCACCCATCCCAACCCTCCGTGTTAAACTCAATCCCAGAGAAAGAAGTATCGATTATAACCCTTGCCCCGTATATAGCACAAATTGTCAGCAAGTTTTTCATCTCTTCATTGCTGTAAAGCAAACCTGTTGGGTTTATCGTTGGACCAGAAATATACACCCATGGTTTATGAACAGTCTCCAATACACTACTAAGTTGCTTCTCAGTCAATTTAAAACCTACTTCAGCCTGTGTAGGGATAGACACGATGTTTGCGTTTAAGAACTTGGCAGCTGATACATAATTACCATTTGATCCAGCTGGCATGCAAAGGCTTCCTCCTTCCTCAATGCAACAGAGGACAAGTTTATTGAAAAGAGCAAGTGGGAAGTCCGCATATATGAATTCTGCACTGTGTTCAACGGAAAAGTTGTAAGCATTCTTGATAAATTGCCTAAGACTGGGTGTGACATCACACTCTGATTCTGTAACATTCTGCCTTGCAAAACTTTCAAAGATGGCAGCCTTAACCTCGGTTGGTGTAGGCAGAAATATTTGATCCACATCCATGTGAAGTAAAGAGGAGTTTTCAGTTACTTTAATTGATAATTCTGCTTGTCTCAGAACTGAGATTGCTGAACTTGAAAATCCTATCATGTCAGTGTCACTAGATTTCACATTCTCAACTTCTCTCTGAAAAAAGAAAGAAATAAACATAAAAGAGTGAAACTAATAAAAGGTGCTTCCCTCAACAAAAAACAAAAAGTAAATAATATGTATGGGTATTAACAAGTATCTCTACCAGCCTCTCAAATTGTCAATGTATATTCAGATTACAAATTAGCCTTGGGGAGCTAAGCTAGCAGTCCCCAATGGAGCTTGTGTTCAGTATGCCATGAGGTTATAGGTAGCGCCATAGAGGTCAGACAAGAGAGAACAAGTCATTTATTATTCTAAGTCAAAGCAGGACAAGCCAGGTTGAGTTGACCCTCAAAACGCTTTTTTCTCTATTTTTTAAACATTTTTATAATGAAATAATGTGTTAATTATGATGATATTATTACGATAATAATCGGCACCTACAAATAAAAGGATTTAATATATTTGACAAATTTGGCTCATTTGAGATGAAACAACCTAAATCATGGTTTCTAAGTAAATGGGTTGAAATTGCCACATCTAGACACTATTAGTTCCACTAAAGGTTGGGCTCATTGTGCCAAATGCCTATAAATTAGTCATACAAAAGGGATGCTTTGCATGAACCTTAATCCGATGTGGTTGCCGAAACATGCATGTCAGGTACCAGTGCCTTAAAACATATAAGATTACAAGTTACATGTATTTGTAGATGTATTAGATCACAATGATTGGCTTGCTTTTCCTAGAAAGAATTAACAGATGGTTTAATTATTTAAAGGATTTTTCCAACAAACACGTCTACTAAGAAAATGTGTATACGGATTTTTCCAACAAACACATCTACTTAGAAAATGTCACATTTTGGCTTTTGCAAACCCAAAATGAGCTCTATGTTCCCATTTCTTGCCTCACTAACACAAAATGAACACTTTTCTTTTTTTCAGATGTATAACATAAAAAGCATGACAAGTATAATATTTCAAGTAAACCTCCACAGGTTGACGTCTATCAGGAAGCTGAAAGGATAGAAGCTCATGGAAAAGACACCCATAGTAGTACTGGCTAATCAGGGCAGTATTGCCTTGTAAGAGTTCCACACTCCTTGTCAATGCATCAAAGATGGTTTGTTCTTCTGATATCACAAAAGCTACTTCAAGATCTGTATACACCTGGAAAAATAGCAGCTATGATAATTAGATAACACAATGATGATAAGCTATATGAATTTAACTAATTGAATGCAAGTAGAGGGAGCAGATGCGCGGGTTGGGTAATGGGTTCAGGTAGAAACGTGTCCTTTTGGGTATGGGTTTAAAAAGGTTTAGACGGGTTGGGTTGACCCACATACACTTTTTGACCTTTGTCTAATTCTTTTAAAAATAACATAATAAATCAATTATGATTACAAAAACAATACCAATACAATAATAACCAAAATCATGGAAAATATAATGATTCAGGAAGTTCTATACATTAAAAATATATTTTAGGGGATGTACTACTTGCTGGGCTCATTCCCTTTTAGCTACAAACTTTTTCACTCGACTCCATTGAGATAAGGAAAAAAAAACAAATGGACCCATTTTTAAGTATATGGGTCTAAATCTCCACCTCTTCTTTTGATCAAAGAAGAAACATACCTTATTTTTTAACAGGCCACATATTATAGATGCATGAGAAGGGAGTGGAGTCCTAGCAAGATATTTCAAGACCCCAATTGAACTGGGGAGGCTTGAAAGCTCAAACTGATCAGATATGTCTATGAAAAGGCGAGACCCAATTTCCCTTGTAACACCTAGAAGGTGCTCAAATGCTGAACTAGTAACTGCCTCGAATTGTGCAATCCCTGTGACCACCACTTGTGGCGTTAACTTTTTTATCAGCTCGATCATCAAATCTGACTGACATGGTGCTTCAATGACAGTGATTCCATCTGTTGAATTTCTGGAGTCCCTTGTTTGCTATAAGATATGTAAAATAACATTTAGGTCTTCAAATACATTATATCATACATACAATATGTTATGGAATCCACATGGATGGGGAAAATAATGATGTGCATCTCACCTTAACAGTAAATGAGAACCACATTCAATATAGTGAAATTAATTCTTCATAACAAGAATAGTAGGCATCAATGATGAAATACAATACAGTTTCACTTATTTATTAATGACTAGATTAAAAGGTTCATATAACTGCTATTCTTCATAATAGGAAACACGTGGATTGAAGATGTGTTCGATTATCTTCATTTTATAAGTCTTTTTGAAGGTTATGATCTTTGGTATGGCAGCTAGTTTTAAATAACTTGTTAATCAGGTAAAAATCTCTAGTAGTTGTTTAAGAAACTATAGCAGTATATCATTTCAAATAGCTAAAAAGAAAATTTTGTAATTTGGTGGCGTAGATGATTTATCTTTCTTGAGGAGCGCTATAACTAGAATGTAAAAGTGCTAAAATGAATATTTCTGTGATTTGGTTGCGTAGATGCATTATCTTTCTTGAAGAGCGCTTATAATAACTAGAAAGTTCAGTATAACATCTCATATTTCCTATAACAATCTAAGTGCTACAAAGATAATTCCATAATCCAGGATATAAATCTAACCCAGGTTAAGAAATTGTGTGAAATGAATAGAATACATGCTATAAGATATGTGCAGATAATGCTGAGATAATTAAGAACTTTTATGGTTGTGAAAGAAGTACGACACGGTAGAAATGAATAAACTGTTACAGAACAAATATTTTTTCGAAAGAATTTTAACTGGTACAAGCAATGACATTAAACAGATAACTTACGACATAAATCTAAATTCAACGAAAACAACGACACCCATAATATCAATGTAGCTTTTTGTTTGAATATATTTAAATCAAAACGCTCGCGTTCTAGATGATCCCTCTAGAAGAAGGCAATCCTAACAATCTTTCTAGTTACTTTGTTCTCTATTTTATTTGAGACCGTCATAATGAATTCTCCTACCAAGCTCATATAACATGTCGATGACTAGTACACTAAAGATGTTATTTAGTAGCTATTTTGCTTCAAATTGTCTATCTTCATCCAGGGAATCTTTATTCATACTAGTTCGATTGGACGTATTGATCTAACTTTGAAATTTTGTTTCGCAATTTCATAACCCCAGTTTTCAAGTTTTGATGACCTTACGAAGATGTTCAAGGAGTTACGAAGGAAGTGTCGAGCTCAATTTAAGCATGGGATGAGAACATGAATGGAACTCTATGAGTTTGAATCTCCCATTGATACTCATTTGTTCAATAACGCTAAGGCTATTAAAGGCTACCCGAATAAGAATTCTCAGAGGTGCTACTACTAGTAGTGCATCAAAGACGTGGTCATTGATTCTACAAGCCACCATTTGTAGCAAGCAATCATATACAAATGACGAGGAATGTGCTTTTGTTATGCTACAAATACTTCTACTTGCACAGTTGCTCTACTATTATGCCCCATCCTCATTGAGGAAGAGTTGTGGGCACGTAAAACAAAAAATATACATAAAAGATGATATATATCTAACTTACATAGTATAGTGGCCAGTTCAACAATCAATAAACAAAGCCCATTATTTTAACTCAATGGTAGATTAATCCCATTGTAACGGCACCCTCAGTTCAAACTGGCCTTTGTTTTTTCAGTCATAGTATATATGAAGAATAACGATATTCTTAATAGAAATAAAAAAGTGACCAATTGTATAATATTCATCTAATGAGTTATAGTAGTGTAGTTATCACAAATCATGATAAATGCACCGTACCTCAATTTCCAGTGACGTTAACCATGGCCTAGGTAGATTTCGGGTCAGATGTTCATCAACGATGGCAAGACGTGGAGTGAACAACCGCAGGGAGTTCTCAATAGCCGTAGCCCTTGAAGGAAAAATAGCAACATTCTTGCAAAATAATTAAAATGCAAGTCAGAAATGAAAATCAATTGTTACAGGTGGCTGCGAGATATATAAATTCACAAATAAGAATGTGTGTTTGAAATTAAACATATCTGAACTACATGTTTATACTCACATGAATACCTTAAAAGATATTTGGTGCAAATTAAGA
>BJCN01322166.1:0-11915 GCA_018326445.1 Flaveria brownii
GCTTCAAGCTAAGCAACTGTTGGCTCGGCTCGTCGGCTCGGCTCGGCTCGGCTCGGCTTGGCTTGGCTTGGCTCAGGTAGGTTCAAATACGACCCCAATCATCTTACCCACTGTAGCAGATACTTCTGTTCAGAATCCAGCTTCTCATCATAGTTGGGCCTCCCGCTAAGAATCTCCAGACAAACAACTCCAAATCCGAAAACATCAGCCTTTGATGTTAAATGCCCGCGCATTGCATACTCTGGTGCTAGATAGCCACTATACAGAATCCAAGTTATAAATAATTAGTTAGTTATTAATTAACATCAACATATGTCATCGACAAGGCTAAAGGAACCCACATAGTTCCTGCAACCCGAGTACTCATGTGGGTTCTCTTATCATCGTATAATTTTGCTAATCCAAAATCTGATATTTTGGGGCATAATTCTCCATCAAGCAATATATTACTTGCTTTCACATCACGATGCACAATTCGAGGCCTTGATTCCTCATGAAGATAAGCCAGTCCCTTTGCTGTTCCCAAGCATATATTGAAGCGTGTTGACCAACCAAGGTGCACTTTGGATTTCCCTACAAGATATCAAGATATTAAGATTTGGCTATATTATGACAAAGACCAGGAGATCAGTTGAAATCCCCTTTTCATAATTTATAAACAAAACTGCTTTTTTCCATAATTTGGAATATGTTGATATATAAGGTTACATATATTTGGATACTTTTCTATTTTCTATTGGTTACAAAGTTGATTGTGGTTAATAAATTCCTGCAAAAGTTAAAAATAAATATAAAACTAGAGGTGGCAAAACGGGCAGATTGGGTAATGAGTCAGTCAAAATAAGTGGTTTTTTTATACATATTGAAACAGGTAAGACCAATCAGAGATCTGGATTGACCCAGAATACTTTTGTCCCGTATATTTTAGTTTTTTATTGATAAGTAGCGTCTCAAACATGATTAGAAAAATTATACTATTTCTACAATAATATAAGTTATTGAATAAGATGATTTAGGAGGTTTTATGTATTATAGTTACGCTTTGAGCGGCTTTCAACCTATATGACCCATTTTCCCATTTCCTTTTATACTAATGTTTAATTACATGTTTGACCCGTTAAAGGTAAAAAAAAAAATAACACGAGATCAATCCATTAATAAGCAAATGGGTCATGATTGCCACTCGAATGAGAACAATGGAAAAAAGCATGAAGATTGATCATAATTATTACTTCCTCCGTCCCATAATTAATAGTCCGTGAATAAAAAAAAAATACAAGATATGTACAATCAATGCAGCTTTTTAGCAGAATATGTCTATTTACCCTTAATGCCTAAAAGATACTGATTAATTCAGAAAGCTTGCAAGATATGATGATAAGGGTAACTAAGAGTAAAATGGGAAAACAATAATTTATAACTATGCATTTTAAAAACTGGACAATTATTTTGGGACAAATTAGAACGAAATTTAGACAATAATTTTGGGACAGAGAAAGTAATGCTTATCTCATTTAACAAGATTGGAACAAGCATCAAACTTTGGGAAAAGAAATTAATTTGTTTTTTTCCTTCTTTTGTTGTAAACGTGTGAAATATATTGCTATGATATGATCAAGGTGTATAAAAATTTCACATACCAAACAGTGCTTGATCAAGACTTCTATTTTCAAGATACTCGTAAACCAAAAGTCTTCTAGTTCCTTCAATACAAGAACCATGCAACTTAACAAGGTTCCAATGTTGGACCGCTGAAATGGTTGAAATTTCTGTTATGAACTGACTCCTTCCATGGTGTGATGCTACTGATAGTTGCTTTACAGCTACTACACTTCCATCATTCAATATTCCCTGGGACATAATATAAGTCAATAACATAACTAAATAACAATTATGCACATTTAGTTTATATGGTCAATTTCAGATCTATTGCTTTACATATCACAAACATTTATATGTATTACTGGCAGCAGAAACAACCACTAAAAAAAAGAATAAACAGTCATCCAAGTGCAGGTGCTAATAACTTTTTCGAATAAAAAAAATAAAATAAATTTAATTAAAAATGGAAAGATGTCATTATAAATGAGAAAATATTTACATCCTGGATTGCTCTCACAAATTTTTATTTTCTGAAAATTTGGTGAGTCTACTATCAGATACAATCAAAGGGTAATACCAAAAAATTAAATCAGTCCAATCTTGGTAACTTTTATACAATTTTCCAAAGAGAGCAAGGATAAATGTAAATAAACATTTACAACAAGAGTTTTGCAAATGCAATTTTTGCGAAAAAGGAAATAATCAAACATTTTTTGGTAAATACAAGATTCAGATGTCTTAATAAAATTGGGCTTTGAATATGTAGGAATCAAAAATGTAAAAAAGCAGTCATGATACAAATAGTAATTTTGATTTGCAAACCCTTACAATCTTACATATATTTTTAATATATATAAATAGTTGGATATGATATCAAGAAAGAATTTAAACGTATTTTAAATGTCCGGTGAAAAAAATTGAAACTCCACAGTGAGCATAGAATGGAGTGTGGGCCTTATTGTTTTTGTGTTTGGGGCAAATTCCATATACTTCAAGATTAACACAGGCAGCCAAAAAATGTTCGTCTTTGCCACTGAATTCAACCCAATCAGTTTATATCAAACCTTGTAAACAGGTCCAAAACCACCCTCTCCTAGCAAATTTGAGCTACTGAAATCTGCAGTTGCAGTTCTCAGTTCTGCATAGGTATAGGTTTTTACTTTAGGCCCCATTCCAAGAAACTCTGCCAAAAATAAAAGAAAAATAGGTTAAGGACTTCGTCCAAGAAACGAAATGAAAAGAAAATATTATGAAACTAAAATCATTACCGCCTTCATCCCCATCTTTTGACCTTTTCCTTTTCATGTACAAACCAAAAACTAAGAACAAAAGGCTGACAGACGTCACGGCAGCTACAATACCAATGATCATTCCAGTTTTGTTTGAATTGCTCTTAACTTTGAAACCTGGACATAAGAAAATTAGCAATCAGTAGAATCAGAATAAGATAAAAATAACATATATGTATTCCATTTTTGGTACCGGGAGAAACTCTTATAGCAGAAATTAAAGGCCCATAATCTCCCTGTTCAGGTATGCAGCAGGTCCCCTTCCCAGCCCAAAACAGATGAATTTCAAGATAACTTTGTGTCACAGTAACATCAAAGTCCTTTACAAGAGCTCTTCCAACACCACCTGCCTCCTTTGATATATCAAAATCCTTCTGTCTACGATTTCCCTAGAGAACATGAGAATGTATTTGAGTTGTCTTTCATGAAATGAAAAAAAAACAATATTTAATATAGGTTTTAGAACATGAGGGCATGATGTCAGAGCTTCTTTCTGTTGACAGTTTTCCTATTTTGTCCAGGTTAGAGGTGGGTCGGCAGATTGAGTGACAGGTCAAAAGTTTAAAACAGATTTGGGGTAAAATGGATACTTTGATGCACGTCAGGTTGAGTTGGGTTGGGTTGAGTTAAACTGACCAACACTGACTTTACTTGCTGCTAGATAGGTCTTGTTTAATATAGAAAGACTTTCATTCTCAACTTGGGTTTATTTTTCATATTTTTTATTATTTAGCTTGTAATTATGATCTAAAAAAACTTTATTATTACAATAATAATCTGAATCATTCCGTAATAAATGATCTATAATACTAGATGTATTAAAAGTAGACTTTGGGTATCAGCCAACATGTTCGACCACTCAAACCCATTAATCATTTAGCTAAATTTTCTATCTGACCCGTATAACATAAACCCAACACAACAGACACATTCATTAGTAAATGGGTTGAAATGGTCATCCACGAAGAAGTGCTGAAGTACTGAACCAATCACTGATTAACATACAATCAAGATTGTAAATTTCCAAGAAAAACAAAGGTCTAACCTGGATAAAAATATCAAAGACACGCCTCCCATGACCCTGCCAGGTGTTAGGGGTTCGGTTAAAAATGGTCTCTGCAAAGAAAAGGCTTATAGTATATGGCCCGTTTTTTAGCCCTAAACCATAATATCTAAGGGATCCCGGAGACTTTCTAGAAGTTCTGTAAAGTTCTGGATATCTTGTGTTATCGACTTGAAGTGGGGTGGAAGCTATAAAAGATGGGTCGGTTCGGTCAATGACAGTGCCCCCATGGCTAACTGCCCATCTTTCCTGAAAATAGTAAGAAGCTGGTCCAAGGGTTGTAGTGTTCTCAGTATCGAATAATATGTTGTCGATGGACCTGATTTCTGAGCCGCCACACTTGATTGCAAAGCTGGAATCTTTAGCAAGCAAAAAAAATATCATCATCAATCGCCAGGTCATCATTTCTGACTAAATTTGATGGATCATTCTTAGAGGATAAATGGTAAGGTCTCACGAATATGATTGGCAAATAAATGGCAACGCATGCAAATAGACAGTGAACTTACAAGGTGTCGTGTTCCTGTTGCAAGGAAAGCCTCGCTGAAGACAATTTAATCCTGGAAAAGTACTGCAAATAGAGATGCAATTATTCAAAATGATATAAAACACCACATCAAAGTTAACTATACATTTTATAGACTTCCCTTACACTCCACAAGAAATTAGTGTAGTATACAAGATATAGAATTAAATATGCATGCTACTAGGTGTGTGCCATGTGCATGGGTTGGTTTTTGCTCTAAAACCAAACAAAAAAAGAAGGTTCGGTTTTGGGTTTTTGAAAACCATTTGGTTTCGTTTTTTTTTGTTGTTGTTTTTGGCTTTCAGTTTTCAAAATGGGTTCAGTTCGGTTTGGTTTTTTCAGTTTACGAGCTTAAAATTTTCAGCCGAAAAGTTAAGTTGTTGAGATATGTTATGATCAGTGAAGAACAATTCCCATGATATAAAAAAAAGCATATATTTATTTAAGTGACATATAAACAGCTCTACTAGTATCATTGGCTCGCACCGCCGTTTGTGTCCTGGTTTCAATCTTTGTTTTGCTTGTATCTGGTGATTTTTTCTAGCTCTTCTCCCACGGCTCTGATGGCAATTGTTAGCCCAAAATCTTATATCACAAATAAAAACAATCAGATTTGTTTTACCTCCACACTGAAGTTTATCAAGAACAAAACCACTAAAATATATATCTTGCTCCAATCCAAATTAGGCCAACACATCCCTCCTCATCACACCCTTCGAGCCCGTTTCTCTATCTTCCACGTCGGTCTAAGGGCCTCCACAGACAGGAGGGTTGGAGATGATCATATGAATGCTTGAAAAACTTGTTTGTTTACATGTTGGGATAGGAATTAAAATTAAATTATTTCAAAATAAAGGAGAGAGGAGAGGGGAGGGGAGAGAGGTAGGTAGGAGGAAGAGAAGGAACCCACATGATTTGGAATGAATGGTAAACCCAAAAAATTGCACCTTAAAAAGTGTTGGGTTAATCTTGTCGGGTCAAGTCGGGTAACGGGTTCGGGTCCATATGTTAGTATTTGGAGTTAGTTTTATATTAATGGTTGGTTTATATTTTAATGTACTTAATAATAAGTTAGATTAGAATTGGTAGTACTTTGACCTAGTTTCTTGAAAGTTGGAAGTTAAAGTGGAGTAGAAAAGTTAAGGTGGGACGATTCTTTAGTTTAATATTCGAGTTTACGTTAGTGGGTGGTGGTGTTTGTAAGGCTATAAGTAGCCTCTTTAGTCAACAAAGAATGCAAGTAATTTATTTTGGCAGTATCCATATTTATTCTTTTCTTTCTGTTCGTAAATCACACAACCAAATTCAACTTTCATTTGTAAATATCAAAGGTTTGATCCAACATTTGGTAGTAGCCTTGTATAAGAAATTAAAAGGCATAACTACATGAAGCATCATGAAGAAAAGGATCAAGGCCTGAAGCCACACCATGAAAATTTGATCAATTAGAGTGAGCATTATGGCATTTTATCTTATATTCTTATCCTATAAGACTTTTCAAAAAAACAGAAAATTATTTCTCTGATTCTTAGTTCTTGCAAAATGCATGAATTCTGTAAATCTAAGAAGTTACAGAGCATGTACATCGATCTGACTTCTCAAAACAGTGAGCATACCAAATAGAACAGGTATTTAAAAAATCACCTTATGTTTGTGCTGTCAAATTTAAAGTTATTAGCGACCAAATTCCTGTGATAAAAAGCAAACATTTCAAAACTTAAAGTTATAAGCACCATATTTGTTAGCCACTAAATTCCTCAAAAGTTAAAGAAGAGAAGAAAACATACAATTGCAGATTAGCCGTTGACCATGTTGGAATAACCCATCGAGGAAAAGATCCTGACAATTGATTGTACGACAAATCTCTGAAAAGGAAATTTCATAAAATCTTGAGAATGAAAATCTTACAAGATTGTTTAATAAACAAAACTCATGCAAAATAACAATTTGTTCTTGTGTAACTGATAAATCTTAAGAAATACAAATGGCCGATAAATGTTCCGATAGTTAATCAACTAACATGTTCAGAAGATTTGCACTTTTGTCAGGAAGAAGAGAGCCAGACAAGCTGTTGTTCCCAAGGAATCTGACCACATTAAGAACAATATAAGTATTAGTCGACGCTCATATCACACCTTTATTTTGTAGTTGTATTCAGTTGATTGTACTAGCTTCTCTCATAGTTAGTTCGGTATGACATTGTATGTATATTGTATCTTATTCAATGGAAAGCCATTAAGCAATTCAATTAATATCATAAAGAACTTTGTATAAGAAAGAAACAAAAAAAATTATAATAGATAAACAACTTCATATAAATGACAGATACACTTATCAGATACTGTAAAGGTAAGTTTAGTAGTAACTTACAAAGAAACTAGGGAGCTCATATTCATTAATGTTGGTGGAAGTGAACCATTTAAATTGTTGAAGCTTAAATCCCTGCCAAAGAGAATATATAGTGCATGAATTACAGTAGTATAAATGTGATACAATAACAGTTTACTGCCTTCCGGAGAATTCTGAAAAGTTTATTATGACTATATTCAATTTAACTTGTGCATAAAAACTTACAGTGTAAGTAGGTTTTGCAATTGAACAATGTCTGTTGGAATAGGACCAGAAGCTAATGCGTTTCTTATAACTCTGGTCAAAAAATTAAAAAATGGTTAGTAACTTAGTATACACAGAAAAAATCCATAAGAAGATCGACATACATTAAAGGGAGCAATTTCAACCCATTTGCTGATGAGTCTATTCATGTATGTCTTATCTCTAATGAGTCAAGGGGGTAAAATAAAAAATAGTTTAGAGGAAACAGGTTTTGTGGGTTGAAGGTCACCAAAATCGTAGATTTAATGCATACAACCTCCTGTTGGGTGCGTAGGCCTTGGGCCAATAGCGCAGGAACAGAAGACACGTGGAAGGGGGCAACTGGCCCTAAAGCCTAGTTGCTTACTTTGTTCAACCAACTTTTTTCTCTACATACTGATCAATTGTACGTATAATGTTAATAACCTCATAATAAGAATATCCTAGTTAGCACTCGTGAACATAGATCATACACTATGACCAATTTAAGTTAAACCTATGTGTTCATCTAATTGCTTTTGTGTGTGTATGCTTAGTATCGTGTGTGCTATCCCTAACACCTCCTAAATAGCATCACAAAAAAATGGATTATTATTGTAATGTTATACTTATTGTAATAATACTTAACGCATTAGTTAATCTAGAACGTATTAGACAAAAAGTGTTTCAGGTAAACGCAACCCAATCCGTTTCAACATACAAAAAAACCACCTAGTTTATCCGAATCACTTTGACTCGTTACTCAATCCACCCTGTCTACCCATCTTGCCCCCTCTAATATATCATTGCATGTCAAAGAGATCTTTGTGCCTTACAAGTCAGTCAGATTCTTTAAGCTGGTGATAAAAGCAAGAGAAGAACTCACATTCTGCAAATCACTTATTCGCCTACAAAATTTCACGTATAAGAGTATTTCTTGTAAATGAATAACCAAAGGAGGAGATGTCTAGAGAAGAGGGTGTGTGTAACTCACAAAGAGGTCAATGAGGTTAAATTTGAAAAACTATCTGGTATAGGACCTTCAAAATTATTCCCTTGGAGTCTCCTATAAAATCAAACATACGAAAATGAGTATATTATACTTTTGTAACTTAGAAATTAATTGTGCGCTACAACCATTCTTACTCACAGCCTCTCTAACTTTGTCCAGTTGCCTATAAAAGAAGGTATATTTCCAGAAAATGGGCTGTCTGAAGCCCACCTGAAAACAAAAATAAGTGAATATAATGTATATGGTTTTCACTTGTATCAAAAAGATATTCATGGGACAAAACAACAGATACATGACACGCATATCTGTGAGGCTGGCAAATGTTGAGGGAATCTCGCCACCAACACCAGAACTGTCAAGGTAACTGCATATTTTAGTTAAGATTGCAAGGATTAGCTTCTAATCAGATACTAGATTATATATGTGTGCGCACGAATATCATTCATATATTCGAAAAACATACATTTGTTGCATCTTGACTAGGTTTCCAAGTTCTGGGGGAAGACTGCCTGAGAAATTATTGGAACTCACAGCCCTGAAACAAACAGACAACTTTAACCATACTAACATATGTAAATAACTAGCATTAATTTATAAACTGAGAAAGAAGTTAACTGAAGGCTAGATATTAGCTTCTCTATATTCTTGTGATGGTCAATTGTAATATTTTCACATTTAATGTAGATGCTCTATATGTAATCTGTGTAATTGTTCAATGGAGATCAAGAGTTGTATACCAGTTATTATGGTATCAGAGCTCCTCTGATCCACTCTGATCCATCTTCCCACTCTTTCCTTCATCTTCCTCCTGAAGACCCTCTCCCATTCCCCTTCATCGATCATGTCTGAGCCTACTCATCCTGCTTTTCTGGTCACCAACATCCGGAATTCCATCCCAATTAAGCTTGAAATGGAAATAGGCCACTATAACACATGGGTGAACTGTTCCGAACTCACTGTCAGGCAACCAAAGTTCTTCACTTCATCCTTCCTGAAACCAAACCCGATATACCAGCCGGGACTGACGCCGCACCCACACCAACAATAATATATCCATTGAATTTGATCCATATGGTTTTGATGTGAAGGATTTGCAGACACGAACTCGTCTTCTCAGATGTGATAGCTCGGGAGATCTATATCCTCTTACATCCAAACATCTTTCCACCATCTCAAGACCTTCCTCGTTTGTTGCCATCACCCAAGATTTATGGCACCCCTGTTTTGGGCACCCAGGAGGTAATATTTTACATGTTTTGCATAAAATAATTGTCTTGTGTTTCTCCCTTTATCAATAAAAATATTTCAGAATGTGAATCTTGTGTTTTAGGCAAACAAATCAAGTTGCCATTCAATGCATCACATAGCGTAACCTATAACCCATTTGATATTATACACGGTGATGTGTGGACATCCTCGATACTCAAGGCCGCCGAGAATTGATATTATGTTTTATTTTTGGACGACCACACCAACTTCCTGTGGACATTTCCTTTAGCTCACAAGTCACAAGTTTTTGAAACCTTTAAGAGATGTCATAGTTTTATTCAAACCCAATTCCACTCGTCCACAAAATCATTGCAATGTGAAAATGGCAAGGAATATAATAATCATGTGTTTGCCCAATTTTGCAATCAAAATGGCATAACCATCCATTTCTCGTGTCCATACACCTCATCACAAAATGGAAAATTCGAAAGAAAAATACGTTCCACTAATAGCATTATTCGAACCACTCTGTCCCACTCTCAAGTTCATCTCCGCTTCTTGCATCATGCTCTCGGTCATGCCACATATCTTCTAAACATCCTCACATCCAAAATTCTGAACTTGGACACACCCACTCATCGACTCTATTTACGCCATCCTTCATACTCTCACCTGCGTGTCTCCGGGTGCCTCTACTATCCTCTTCTTCCTTCCATCACCATAAACAAACTTCAACTGCGTTCCACCCCATGCGCCTGCCTAGGCTACCCTTCTGATCCTCGTGGCTACAGGTGTTACAATTTCTCCACTCAACAACTAATCATATCCCGACATGTGCTCTTTAATAAACACTCCTTCCCATTCAAAAAGGCCACACCAACCCCAGAGTCCTATGATATCTTCACATCTAAACCACATCCTCTCATCCGGGTTCCCTTATCCACCTCCTCACTTATACATCCAACAATACCCACACCCCTCCCCACCACCACCGGTTCGGCCTGCCCCAACTACGTACCACTACACTTATACCCCAAAGTCCAAGCCTTCCACCCACCCATCAAACCCAATTGTAACCGCCAATACACAATCATAGCCTACAGCTACCTCAACTGTCCAATGGCAACCCAACCTCCTCCAAACAACACACCACCACAAGCGGCCACAACTCCACCGCCACCTCCGCCGCCACCACTCCCACCCACTTGATCCATTTATAAACACAACATGTCTGATATTTACAAAAATCAAACAACCTTTGAACCTCAACACCACCTCGATATCACATATTCCTAAAAACCCAATAGAAGCCTTAAACAACCCGGATTGGAAACATGCCATGAACGATGAATTCCACGCCCTTATTGGCAATAAGACCTGGGATTTAGTACCTAAACAGCCATACATGAGTGTTGTTCACAACATGTGGCTCTTTCGCCATAAAATACGATCTGATGGCTCTCTGGAAAGATACAAGGCACTTCTCGTGTGTAACGGTTGTTTCTAACAACCAGGTGTTGATTGCGGGGAAACATTTAGTCCTTTTGTCAAATCCGCCACCATCAGAACCGTTCTCACCATTGTGGTTTCTAAAGCTTGGCCAACCCACGGACTTGACGTGAAGAACACATTCCTTCATAGCAAGTTACATGAAATAGTCTATATATATCAACTCGTAAGGTTTAGAGTATATTACCCAGATCATGTTTGTTTTCCCAAGAAATCTCTTTATGGTCTTAAGCAGGCACCTCACGCCTGGTGCCAACGGTTTGCTGATTACGTTCATCCTATTGGCTTCTCTCACAGCCACAGTACCACTCCCTCTTCATTTTATCGTCAAGGTAATAACATGGCATACATTCTACTATACGTCGATGATATTCTATTAATTCATCATCCACCGCTCTTCGTCATCGTCTACTCAGGTTACTTGCCTTCGAGTTTGCAATGAAGGACCTTGGACCGGTTAGCTATTTTCTCGGCATTGTTGTAACAAGGTTACCAAATGGATCTCTTTTTCTGTCACAACAAAAATATGTCTCTGAAGTCCTACATCGAGTCGGCCTAGACAATTGCAAACCTACTGCTACTCTGGTTGACACATCAAAGAAATTAAGCAAAACTAATGGGTCCCTTCTAGACAATCCCACCAAACATCGACAACTTACCGGTGCACTCCAATATTTAACGTTCAGTGCCCGGACATATGTTATGCCATCTAATAGGTATGCATGCATATGCATGCCCCTCGTTCAGATCACTTCACGGCTCTTAAGCGCATCCTGCGCTACATTAAAGGAACAGTGGAATTTGGTTTAACAATTCAGGGCTCTACCAACTCCTCTCTTACATCCTATACCGATGATGATTAGGCGGGGTGTCCTGACACTCGCCTTCGACTTCAGGCTACTGCATTTACATGGGAGACATTCTCCTTTCATGGTCATCTAAACGCCAATCCACCATTTCACGGTCCAGTGTCGAAGCAGAATACCGGGGTGTTGCAAATGTTGTCTTAGAGACATGCTGGCTTAGGAAATTATTATGTGAGCTTTATTTTTCGCCACCCAAAGCCACCTTAGTATATTGTGACAATATTAGTGCAGTTTACTTGTCAGCTAATCCAGTCCAACATCAAAGGAC
>BJCN01322166.1:14124-28213 GCA_018326445.1 Flaveria brownii
TGTAAAACTTCGTTTGAGAGAAATTAGAGTATAATTTTTAGTTTTGTTGACAAATATCCGGTATCCAAACCAAGACTAGGAGGCTCATAAGTCAGATCCCACTGTTACTCAATTTTTCAAGAACCTTATCCTTGCAGCAATGCCTCAGCAAATATCATAAACCTGATTTCTTGGAGAAACACCCCTCTCATCTCTTTAACCACCATATATATGTTAATCGTATGTTCAATTTTTACATTTTAAATTTTGTTATCAGCTGCTCCCTCCCAGAAATGAGAATAAAGTGTTGGGATTAATCTTGATGGATCAAAGTCACGGGGCAAGTAGAAAAGTATTTAATAAATTAACTAATCACATGTTTATTTTCTGGTTTATTAGAATTAAAGTGTGGTCAATGATAGTTTAGTTTGACCGGGTTCTTAGGAAGATGTGGGCTAAGTTGATGAAGAAGTCTTAATACACATTGGGTAGAAGAATTGGTCTACCGGTTATTTAGTGGAAATATGACTAAGTAGGTAGTTTTCTATCGTATTTTGTTGCTATTATCATGTTCCCACTTTTTCTTTTTGTAACACTATATATAGCCCATTTAATATGAATGAAGTAGTGAGCTTGTTTATAAGTTTCTGTCTTCTGTAATTTACTTTCAAATACATACGTGAGAGTTTTGTGTGTGTATTCAATTTGGGGCCTGAATAACATAAAGTTTGATTTTTTTAATTCACATATAGTAGATGTGCTGCAAAGCTGAAGTCAAGATAATTACTTTCAGCTATTTGTTTTATCAAAGAACACCGTGATGTGTAAATTCAAAGCAATTTCCAATGTAATTTCAAATCTAGTGATTGTTGGTTTCATGCCCGAATCACACACAAAACACACTCAAAAACCTTGCTAACATAGACTTTGTTACTGCTTTAAACTTTCCCTACCTTTTCATTCATACACAAACTTACATATATATACTCATACAACTAAAAAGAACTGACCCACTACTTCCTACAAACAACAGAAACACAACCATAACTTGCGACCCACCAACACATAATCTACGAAGTAAACGACTTACAGTTTAGTAATATGGCAAGTGGAGTTGCTGTCGAAGCTACAATTACATTCGATAGATGGATTGTTGTAATCCACGTCAAAGTCTGGTCCGAGTGCTGTTCCGCTGCATGGTTCTCCGCTTATGTTCCATAGGTTCCTTGGAATTTGAACATCCCATTGTTGAAATATCGAATTTAACGCCCTCACTGTACCATTGTCAATATCAAATTAAATATTTTAATGATGTACAAACTATCACCCTTTTATTATTATTACTAGTTTTAATAAACCCATTACTATTTTAATAAACCCGTGATAAATAAATAAATATTAAATATAATAATATTTTACTCAACTATAAAACGATATTCTAAAATAAGATATGATTTAAATTACGTAGAAGTACAAATTATTATAAGTAATAAAACAATTATATAATTTTTTTTAATTAAATATTTTCTTAAAAAAATTGACATTTTTATAAATATCCTTACTATAACTCTCATTTTTAAATATTTTTGGTTTATAAAGAAATTACTTTTTAAAAACACTAAATTTTAAATATTTAATATTTTTAAATAAGTTTGATGTTTTAAAAAAATTATTTTATAATAATTGGTTTCTTCAGGTATAACATTAACAAAAAGATATATTTCTTAATTTATTAGAAACCCATTTTTAATTTAAAAAAATTAAATAATATTATTTGTAATTAAGATAATTATTTAATAAAAAAGAGAAGCGAGAATTTTTTTGTGAGAATAATGTGATGTTGCCACGTGTCCTTTATAGTTACTATTTTATTAGAGTAGAATAATTTTTCTATAATCTGTTGTTAGTATCATCAATTTAATAATTATTTGTTATTGTTAAGGTTTGAACTTTAAATCTTTAAAGGATGTAAAGTTTTCCACATTCCCTTGATCACTAGATCAAGAGATTATTAGCGTACAAACTATCACTTACGCTAGTATATTGATCGATGCGATAGGGTTTCATACATACAAATTTTCCCAGATTCGTTCCCATCAATCTCATCCACTTTACTAATTCTTTTATTTGATTAAATATAATTTAGGGACCTCGGGTGGTTCGGGTGTTTTGGGCAACATTGCCACCGAGTTTCGAGTAGAGGCTATAGGTAGATGACTTTGGGTGGTGGAAGTCGAGGGTTCAAGTAGGGTTGTTGCACATAAAGCCTGATTTAAAAAAAAATGTTGTCTAGGTGATGCTCTTTATCAGTTTGAATAGTTTTAACTATATTAAGATAAAAATAAGATTGACAGTTAATTTATATAATTTGGATAGTTTGAAAGTGAGAGGTCACCACATGCATTTTAACAAATACAGTTATAGAGAGAAAGTCAAAACATGTAGTATGATTTATGCATTACTATAATAACTATTAAATATATCAACAATCTTATGTAATATGTAATTTTGGTGTATTATTAGCGACATGCTGGCATTATTAATGGAATCTTTAGTTTGATATTAGAAAAATAATATGACAACAAATAACGTATACTTGATCAAAATAAAAATATGATAATCAAAATATATAGCTGATCATTATTGTGATATATTAGTAAAACATTTAGTAATGAATGAAGCGGAAAACACAAAAACAAATATAAAATTATATAACCTCACATTGCCCATTCGGTCAAGTAGAAAATATACTCACGTGTTGCGGCAACTTCATATGCGTCGTGATAAAGTATAGAATATAAATGATCTCACCTGTTTCCGAACTAAATTTATGTCGAAGCGTTGAGTTACTCGAATTTATAATGACGAACGTTAACATATTATATTTAACGCCACTCACTTTGAAACAAAATCCAAGTCGAAAAGTATACCAACTCAAAACGTACATAAAAGTCAACACGAAGAAATTTTATATATGATCGCGTCCATAAATCTTTTACCTCAAAACATAAACGAACTAATGTACAATGATATGTATATAAAAATAAGGACGTAATTAATTAGTTTTATAAATAAAAATATAAAACGGATAAACCCAAGGTTTAAAATTAAATGAGAGTTGGAAGACAGCATAAATCTGGAAATTATAAAATAAAAACAGAGAAGCAAACTTTGAAGGGGGAAAAATAAAGAAAAGTAGAATGAAGAAGAAAAGCTCGTACCAAGATTCGAACCTTTGGTATTTAGTAAATAGGAACGAGCTCAAACCTCTGGGCCTAGAAAATTATATTTTTTCTACAATGAAAAGCTTACATATAGTGATATACGAAGAATAGTAACGCAACACACAATAATATTATTATTTTATGTTACAAGTAGTTAAACAGTCAACTAGTTTTTTTGATACAAAATACATATAACAAAAATATCAGATCAAGTTATACTTTTAACTAGACTTTTTTATTTTACTTTTGTGAAAAAAGAATGGATGGTGAAATCTATATATTACTAACTACTTCTAATGATATACCACTATATATTATTTCAATTATTCTAATTATAAAAAGTTTGTTTGACAATAAAAAAATTATATTAAAAATATTTATTTTAAAACACATTTTTTTCTGTATGAAATCATCTCAGATTCACTACTTGCTAAAGATAAAGGTCCCCAATTTGACCATTTATGGATTATCGACAGTTGGAAGAACAATGAATCGATGTAACAATCGTTGATTCGTGTTAATTTAACTCTGATGCAAAACATTTTCGATTTAGTTTCAAAGTATACAAATCGAACAACACAGTGAAATCAAATGATGAAATGAACACTAGTTAAAAACTAAATTGAAACATCGATCATGACCTATATTTGAATCATCAACAGTTGGAAGAACAGTGAATCAACACAATGATAATCCACTAATCCGTGTTAATTTAATGACTCTGATGCACAACATTTTCAATCACTTTCAAAGCAAACAACTCGAAGAACACAAGGAAATCAATAGAAATGAATAAACACCGATTGAATCACAATACAGTATCTCAAGCTATTAATTGATACTCAACTACCACATAGGCACATACTAATCAGATTAAACTCGTTTTCAATCTAACGATCTATGTCGAAGAACTAGAGAACGTACCTTCTGAAGGATCTGTTCGAGGAGTCTGAGCGTTGGATTTGCGAACCGTGACGATGCAGACGACGAAGATGATGAGTTTCAAAAGCGATTTTGAGGAAAGCGGTGGCGTCGGTGCCGGAAATTTGCACCGGAGAACCATCGCTTCCGTTGATTTCCGGTGATTGAGAGGAAGACGAAGAAGAGGACTTATTGAACAAAGGTCGATGACTCGATTGGGTGTGTATCAATCATCATAATTCATATCACAAACAGTGTTTTCAACTGAATCATACAGCGAACCGGAGGTCCTACGGGTTTACCGGTTGGACCAGTTTAATTGGTAGGACCGGATATAAGAACCGGATAAAGTTATAAGTACTTATAAATATATATGTAAAGATACTAAAAAGATAAAAAATATATATTTAAAAAACCTGTTTGACCGGTCCAACCCCAGTTCATCCGGTTCGATCTCGGCTCAACTGTTTTGGTTTCCGGTTCGATCAGGGGCGTTGGGTTTTCAAGCCACGCGCCGGGGGGTAAGGTCCACGCGCGGTCACTATCCTACGGGTTGACCGTTGACTACAGAAATGATCCTAAAGCACAATTTTCTTTTCTTCATATTGTTTTTGAAGAAACATTTTTTCCTCCTTATTTATCTTCTCAACAATTATTTCTTTCTTCATCGTGTTCTTTTTTATACCCGGAAGTATGTAGTTCTCTACACTTCTAAAGGTCAATGACACAAAGTGTATGTTATGGGTTCGTCTGGATCAGTACGAGTAGTTTACTTTGAGACTTCATCTTGCTTACCGAACTAGCAAGTTCAGAAATTTGTTGTTTTAAGTTTTTAATGTTAGCTTTGGTCTCTTGTTGGAATGTTTAAGTGCTAGTGGCTAAACTTTTAATGATGTCTTTCAAAGGTATCTGATTGTGGTTGTCGACCAAATTAGACTACATTTTAATAAAACGACCATTACACAAAATAAATAAAAATAATGCCTAAAATACTACTAACAATAGATTTTCGACTTGAGAGTTACAATGTTATAGGGGATTAAGGCAGGGCGACCCTCTATCCCCATTCTTATTTATAATTGCGATGAAAGGATTAAACTGTATTTTAAATAGGGTTGTGGCTCGTGGGATTATTCATGGAATTCATACTCTTAATAATGAACCAATTTTGTTCTATCTCTTGTTCGTTGACGATGTAATGTAAATGGGTGAGTGGTCCTTTTTTAATATTTTTAACTAGGTTAGATATCTATGTATCACATGAATATAATAAATTCAACATATTAAAAATAATTAAAATTCATAAACATTTTGTATGTTACATGTCATTAGTCATTAATGAAATTATAAATAAAGAAAACTTAAGAAATTATACAAATAATAAACAATAAAAATCAAGAAATATAAAATTATATTTTAATATAAAATACGATTGAAATCTTATAATTTAGTATGTTTTAATAATTTATTAAAATGAGAAGATTTATATTTTGTTTATTTAATTAATTAGGTTACTTATTTAAAAAAAAATATTTAATAAGAGAGACGGAAAACAAAAATTCAGGTTTCATCAAAAATTGACATGTCGCTAAGAAGTTTTTTTATTATTATCTAGTATAAATTTTGCCCATATTCTGCATGCTTCTTCTTTGTATCTGGCTTAAAAGTTAACCTGTAAAGTGTTGATGAAAATTACTTAATGAAAATTACATGGTGCAGCAGATGCAGGAGTGCTACATTGCCAAGGGGAAGAAGCGCCTTTCCCATATCTTGGTTTACCGATTGGGAACAATATGAATCGCATTACAAGTTGGCAGCCGCACTTGGAGATCTTCGAAAGCAGATTAATTGGTTCGAAACTTCGAACGAACAAAAGAAAATTAATCGGGTAAATTGGGAGTTGGTTACCACACCAAGAAAGGATGGTGGATTGGGTATTGGGAGTCTTAAGGATATGAACTTGGGACTACTTGCAAAATGGTGGTGGCGCTATAAAAATGAACCGGACAATCTATGGAGGAAGGTGGTGGATGCAATTCATGCGAAATCTAAACCTCGCAGCTATGTTCCATGCAGGTCGGTTATCACATGAACGATAATAGTTAGAGGTCATAAGTTCATGATGTTTCATGCAGGCGATGATTTACAGTTTTCTACCAGTAGAATAGAAATTTGAGATGTTAACTTTTCTAATCAAATAAAACAATTACAAAGACAAAAATGTGCCTTATGAACAAAATAAATATCAGAAAAAAAAATTATAATGAAGAACAATCATAGTGGAGTGTCACCTTCCTTCTCTGAGACTCCCATTGTTCATAACCTCTGACAGCATTATTGGTGATGACATCGACTCCACACCAGTTGAGGTGGTTGTATTTGTAGTTGTAGTTGTGGCTGTTGAAGTCATCATGGTAGTATTTTCAGAAGAAAGAGGTTCATCACAGAAAGTGTTGGTAATATCATTAAAATCCCAATCTGTCAAGTAACTAGGTTTTGTCATGACGGTGTTTATTTCCACATCGCCCGAAAGCATAGCAATCACGCGTGACATTGCTGGTCTTAATGCTGGTGATGATTGAACACATAGAAGGGCTACACCTACCATACGAGTAGCTTCTTGATCATTGAAAGATGACAAAGATGGATCTATGAGCTCCAAAGGTCGGTTGCTTTCGTATAGAGTCCATGCCTGAAAATACCATAAATTCTTTTGGTTATTACATATGAAACTATCAAAATTATTTTTCATGTTGGTACAACTGGTTTGATGATTATAGTCTATTGGAAGAGGCAAGTCGACCCATTCATGTTGTGTTTTATCTCAAAAGTTAGTTAAAAAGGAAAGGGTCAAACGGTTGCAAACTCACCTAAAGTCTAATTTTGATGCATACAACCTCCTCAATTGATTTTATCTAAATTCAGATTATAACAGTAATTGAAAATAGTACTCTTTGCAACAATAATTTCTCAAGTAACTATTTATAAGCACAGATGGTATGTGCATGCCAAACCGAACCAGCCTGACATGTTTGAGCCCATATCAAAAAAGATAATTAGTTTCAACCCAAATTTGTTTTGACTCGTTACCCAACCAACAGGTCCACCCATCTTGCCACCTCTAATGGTCAAACGTAGGAGAATAAACAAGACAGTGTCGCTCAAGAAAAGCTTTCTAAACATTGGACTAAAATGACTCAGGCTCGACAACTAGATGTACCTAAATGTATCATATATTCTAGCCCATGCTAGTCTTGGCTAATATAACTCGAGCTTATATGAACCCATAGGAACTGAACCTATACAAACATAGCCATAACTCAAGCTTTAGACAATCAAATTCCAAGCATCAGCTTTTCAAGCTATGGCCAGCCAAGCCCAAGACAACCTATTTTTCATGAATAGAGCTTTGAGCGGCTCGGTTCAGCTAGGCTAGGCTCGGGTAGTTTTAATACGACCCCAATCATCTTACCCACTGTAGCAGATACTTCTGTTCAGAATCCAGCTTCTCATCATAGTTGGGCCTCCCACTAAGAATCTCCAGACAAACAATTCCAAATCCGAAAACATCGGCCTTTGATGTTAAATGCCCGCGCATTGCATACTCTGGTGCAAGATAGCCACTATATAGAATCCAAGTTATAAATAATTAGTTAGTTATTAATTAACATTAACATATGTCATTAACAAGGCTAGAAGAACTCACATAGTTCCTGCAACGCGAGTACTCATGTGGGTTCTCTTATCATCGTATAATTTTGCTAATCCAAAATCTGATATTTTGGCGCATAATTCTCCATCGAGCAATATATTACTTGCTTTCACATCACGATGCACAATTCTAGGCCTTGATTCTTCATGAAGGTAAGCCAGTCCCCTTGCAGTTCCCAAGCATATATTGAAGCGTGTAGACCAGTCAAGGTGCAATTCAGTTTTCCCTACAAGATATATAGATTTTGCTATCATTAATAACTTCATAATTTATATACAGAACTTTTTTCATTATTAAGATTATGTTGATGTATAGGATTACATATTTTTAGATCCTATTCCATTTTCTATTAGATCATTTTCCTTCTTTTGTTCTGAACATTGTAAAACACATTACTATAATATGATCAAGGTGTATAAAGATTTCACATACCAAACAGTGCTTGATCAAGACTCTTATTTTCAAGATACTCGTAAACCAAAAGTCTTCTAGATCCTTCTATACAAAAACCATGCAACTTAACAAGGTTCCAATGTTGGACAGCTGAAATGGTTGAAAGTTCTGTTATAAACTGACTCCTTCCATGGTGTGATGCTACTGACAGTTGCTTCACGGCTACTACACTTCCATCATTCAGCATCCCCTGTAACATGTTATAACTCATTAACTTCTTATTAAACTAAACTAAATAACAATTATGCACATTATTTTCATTAGTGAATTTTGGAAGTACTCTTCACACGTCACAAAGAAGAACTATGTAAAAGTGGCAGCAAAAACAGTTCCTAAAAAAACAAGCATAACAGTATCCTGCATCTAGCGGATCCAGAAAATAATTTTCATTGGGGGCACCTCTGTGGGTGCAAATAATTTTTCATTATTAAAAATAGTATGATATCATTAAAAGTGAGAATATATTTACATCCTGCAATTGTTCTCCGCGAAGATTTATCTCTAAAATCTTGGTGAGTCTTATTGCAGATGCAAACAAAGGTTAATACCAAAAATTTAAATAGCCTAATCTTAGTTACTTTTATACAATTTTCCCAAAGAGAACAAGGACGTGTGACTTTGCAATGTTTGCAAAAAGAAAAGGAATAATCAAACCTTTTTTGTAAAAGAAAGAAAAAGGAATACAAGAATTACAGGTTTCAATAAAATTGGACTTTGATTATGTAGTAATAAAAAATGTAGAATTGTCATCATGAAACAAATAGTAATTTTGATTTGCAAGCCTTTCAAATCATCAGCATGTTTTTAATATGTATAAAAGGTTGGATATGATATCAAGAAATATTTAAAAATTAGCTAAGGTGTCCAATAGAAAGAAAATTGCAACTCCACTGTGGGAACATGAAGTGGGAGAATTGATGTTATTGTGTAAGGGCAAATTCCATAGACTTAAATATACACATGGAGGCCTAAATCAACTGGGGGCAATTCAGTTAATATCTAACCTTGTAAACAGGTCCAAAACCACCCTCTCCTAGCAAATTGGAACTACTGAAATCTGCAGTTGCAGTTCTCAGTTCTGCATATGTATAGGTTCTTACTTTAGGCCCCATTCCAAGTAACTCTGCTTAAAATGAAATGAGAAAAAGGTAAGGACTCCCACCTAGAAACAAAAATGAAAGAAAATATTATGAAAATTAAAATCATTACCGTCTTCTTCCCCATGTTTTGACCTTTTCCTTTTTATGTACAAACCAAAAACTAAGAGCAGAAGGCTGACAGACGTCACGGCAGCTACAATGCCAATGATCATTCCAGTTTTGTTTGAATTGCTCTTAACTTTGAAACCTGTACATCAGGAAATTAGCGATCAGTAGAATCATAAAATAAAATAACATGTATCTATTCCATGTTTGGTACCAGGAGAAACTCTTATGGCAGAAACTAAAGGTCCATAGTCTCCCTGTTCAGGTATGCAACAGGTCCCCTTCCCAGCCCAAAACAGATGAATTTCAATATAACTTCGTGTCACAGTAACATCAAAATCCTTTATAAGAGCTCTTCCAACACCACCTGCCTCCTTTGATATATCAAAATCCTTCTGTCTACGATTTCCCTAGAGAACATGAGAATGTATGAGTTGTCTTTAATGAGTACAGATTTTTAAAGCAAGAGGGCATGTTATTGAAGCTTCTTTTAGATGACAGTTTTTCTAATGCGTCCAGGATAGGGATGGGTCGGCAGATTGAGTGATGGGTCAAAAGTTCAAAACAGATTTGGGGTGGTAAAACATATATTTTTTTAGTGCGGGTCAGGTTGGGTTGGGTTGGGTTGGGTTGGGTTGGGTTGAGTTGAGTTGAGCTACAAACACTGATGTCACTTGCTTAAAGAAAGTTGTTATCTGATAACAAAGACTTTCATGCAGAACTTGGGTTCATTTTTCATATTTTATTATTACTTAACTTGTAATTATGATTAAAATAATAATCTGAAATAATTGAATAAATATGGTTTATGTTATTATATGTATTAAAAGTAGACTTATGGTAACATCCCACTTGTTCAACCATTCGATATAACAAATATGATTAATGACTTATATAAGATAAACTCAACCAACAGACACATTCATTAGTAAATGGGTACAAATTGCCACCTGCGAATGAAGTAACTGAACCAATCAGTGATTAACTGACAATCAAAACTCTTAAATTCCAAGAAAAACAAAGATCTAACCTGGATGTAAATATCAAAGACACGCCTCCCATGTCCCTGCCAGGTGTTAGGGGTTCGGTTAAAAACAGTCTCTGCAAAGAAAAGGCTTATAGTATAAGGCCCATTTTTTAGCCCTAAACCATAGTATCTAAGGGAGCCTGGAGACTTTCTAGAAGTTCTGAAAAGTTCTGGATATCTTGTGTTATTGACTGGGACTGAGGTGGAAACTATAAATGACGGGTCAGGTCGGTCAATGACAATGCCTCCGTTGCTAACTGCCCATCTTTCTTGAAATAAATAATAGGAAGCTGGTCCAAGAGTTGTGGCATTCTCAGTCTCAAATAATATGTCGTTCATGGACCTCATTTCTGAGCCACCACACTTGATTGCAAAGCTGGAATCTTTAGCAAGCAACAAAGATCATCATCAATCGCCAGGTCATCATTTATTGTAAAGTTGAAGAATTAAAATTCTTGTGAAGGATAAATGGTAAGATCTCAGGGAAAAGATTAGCAGGTAGATGGAGAAGCAAATAAAGAAACAATGAACTTACAAGGTGTCGCATTCCTGTTGCAAGGAAAGCCTCGCTGAAGACAATGTAATCCTGGGAATATACTGCAAAATAGTGATGCAAATATTCAAAATAATATAAAACACCGCATCAGAATTAGATACAGCTATAAAGTATAGACTTCCCCTACATTCCACATGAAATTATTACAGTACATAAGCACATAAAAAACCTCCAGTGAAGGCGCTCTGATAAAACCCACAAACAAATTGGTGCCTTAAAAAAATAGAAGCCTTGTATATTCATGAAGGTTTAGGGATTTGAAACTTGAAAGGAATAACTATATGAAGCATCATGAAGATAAGGACTAACTGACTAAGGCCTGAAACTAAACCACAAAAAAGAATGATCAATTAACGTGATCACTGCAGCAATTTATCTTATATTATTATTTTCTTATAAGCTTTTTCCAGAACAAAAGTTAGCTATTCCTCTGGTTCTTAATTCTTACAAAGTGCATGAATTCAATATTAAAAAATAGGGTATCTGACATCTTGAAACAGTGACTGTACCAAATATAACGGATATTTAAATTGATTACCTTATGTTTGTGCTGTCAAATCTAAAGTTATTATGCACCAAATTCCTGTGAGAAAGAGCAAACATTTCAAACTTAAAGTTATGAGCCACCAAAGTTGTTAGCCACTAAATTCCTCAAAAGTTAAAGAAGAGAAGAAAACATACAATTGCAGATTAGCCATTGACCATGTTGGAATCACCCATTGAGGAAAAGATCCTGACAGTTGATTGTAAGACAAATCTCTGAAAACAGTTTTCATAAAATCATGAGAATGAACATCCTAACAGAGCGTTTAAAGAAGAAAACTAATGAAAATTGTTCTTGTGCAACTGATAAATCTTTAGAAATACAAATGACCACAATGGTTGAATCGTTGTAATCAACCTACATGTTCTGAAGATTTCTACTTTTGTCAGGAAGAAGAGAACCCGACAAGCTGTTGTTTCCAAGGAACCTGAAATAACAATAAACAATTTTGTATGATAAAGAAATAAAAAAAAAATACATTAAGTAAACAACTTCATATATGAGAAACTGTCACGTTTATCAAATATTGTGAGGGAAGGTTTAGTAATTACTTACAAAGAAAACAGGGAACTCATATTCATTAATGTTTGTGGAAGTGAACCATTTAAATTGTTGAAGCTTAAATCCCTGCCGAATAGAATAAATAGTGCATGAAATACAGTAGTAGAAATGTGATATAATTAGCAGTTTATTGCCTTCTAGAGAACTCTGAAAGTTTATTATTTTATTTAATTCAACTTTTGCACTAAAACTTACAGCGTACGTAGGTTTTGCATTTGAATAATGCCTGTCGGAATAGAACCAGAAACTAATGCATTTCTTATAATTCTAGTCAAAGCATTAGAAAATGGTTAGTAGCTTGCTACATATTGGAAAACTCCATAAGAAGATAGACATATATTAAAGGTGGCAGTTTCGACCCATTTACTAATGGGTCAATTCGTGCATGCCTGATCTCCAATGGTTCAAAAGGTTATAACTTGAAATAGTTATAAAGGAAGCTGGTTATATGGGTTAAAAGTCACCAAAAGTGCAATTTCAATGCACACAACCTCCTAAATCACATCACAAAAGAAATTGGATTAATATTGTAATTATATAGTTATTGTGCTATACTTACATGTCAGTTAATCCAAAAGTTATTAGACAAACAAAGAGTTTCAGGTGAACCTAATCCAACCAGTTTCAGCACATGAATAACCTGATTTAACCCCAACCAGTTTTGACCTGTCACCCAATCTACTCGATCTACTCATTCTGCCACCTCTAACATATATCATTGCATGTCTAAGAAATCTGTATGTCTTACAAGTCAGTTACATTCCTTAAACTGGTGATAAAATCAAGAGATGAACTCACATTCTGCAAATCACTTATTCGCCTACAAAATTCCATGTATAAAAGTTAGATAACAAGAGGAGATATCTAGAGAGAGAGAGAAAACCCATGTAACTCACAAAGAGGTCAAGGAGGTTAAATTTGAAAAACTAGCTGGTATAGGACCTTCAAAATTATTCCCTTGAAGTCTCCTACAAAATCAAACATCTTCAAAATGAGGAAGTTATAATTTTGTGACTTAGAAATTTTGCATTGTAACCATTCTTACTCACAGGCTCTCTAATTTTTTCCAGTTGCCTATAAAAGAAGGTATCTTTCCAGAAAATGGGTTATCAGAAGCCCAGCTGCAAGAAAAAATAAGTGAACATAATATGGCTTTTACTTATTCAAAAAGATAAAACAATATTCATTAGACCAAAAAAAAGTTATGTACATGACACGCATATTTGTGAGGTTGGCAAATGTTGAGGGAATCTCGCCACCAGCACCACAGCTATCGAGGTAACTACAAATTTTAGTTAAGAGTGTATAAATTAGCTTCTAATCAGATACTATATACGTGTGTAAATATATCTCGTATATTTAAATAAGCCTACAGTAGTTCCATCTTGACTAAGTTTCCAAGTTCTGGGGGAAGAGCGCCTGAAAATTTATTGGAACTTATAGCCCTGAAACAAAGAGACGACTTTAACCATATTAAAACATGTAAAAAGAAACCTTAATTTATAAACAAAGAAAAAAGCTAAAGGAAGGCAAAGAAATTAAATTACTATAAGTATAAAATGACATTTAGAGATACTTACAGCATTACTAATTCCTTAAGATTTCCAAGCTCCCTGGGTACTGTACCCGAAAATTGATTGTGGGCTAATGACCTGTTAAGATCAATCAAATAAATATGACCAAGTACTTCATAGCAGGTATGTATTATAATTAAATGTATATAACTTTATGAAAATCCTACACTTACAAGTACTTCATAGCAGACAAATTTCCAAGGAATGCAGGCAGGGTACCAGTGAATGAATTCTGATCAATTTTCCTGCAGAGGTGAAAGATATAATTGATTGTGTAAAGAAACTGAGAGTGATTTCTATTAACTGATGAAAATTACAATGTGGCAACACCTC
>BJCN01322170.1:0-10852 GCA_018326445.1 Flaveria brownii
GAGGAGAAAATTTTAATGTCAGCATCAAGATATAATGACTTGGATGTCTTGGATACGTCAAGAGCTTGCAAAACTGAGTCAACTGCACAGTGTTTCTTGTCTAAATCCACAGAGAGGGATTCTATTTCTTGGCATAGGAGAATGGGACACATCAATCCCTGAAAGATGAATCACTTGGTTCAAAATAATCTGGTTGAAGGCGTTATGGTCAAAAAAATTCAGCTTCCAGATTTTTGTATATCATGCAAGAAAGGGAAACAAACCAAGAAATCTCACAAAACAAAGAAAGTTCATTCTATTGAGATACCACTGGAGCTTCTGCATATGGATTTATTTGGCCCTGTCAGTACTAAGAGCATAGTTGGGGACTGGTACTGTTTTGTGGTCACAGATGATTATTCAAAATTTTCATGGGTTATGTTTCTTAAAGTAAAGTCAGAGACTGTTGAGTCATTCAAAATTTGGTTACTACTCTGGAGTCTCTATACAGGTTGAAAGTGAGGAAGATTCGTTCAGACAATGACACAAAATTCAAGAATCAGTGGATGGAGACTTTCTGTCGAGAGAAAGGGACTATTCATCAATTCTCTTCTGCCTACACTCCACAGATGAACGGAGTTGCTGAACACAAAAATCAAAGTTTGATTGAAACTGCAAGGACGATGTTGGCATATTCAAAAGTGCCTGTTCAAATCTGGAATGAAGCAGTTGCTAATGCATGCTACACTCTCAATCGTGTATTAGTTATCAAACGTCATGGTAAAACTTGTTATGAGTTGCTTCAAGGCGTAAACCGAACTTGGAGTATCTGGAAGCATTTGGAGCTCCTTGCATGTTGTTGAAGAAAACTTAGACCAGCAAGTTTAATGAAAAATCGGATGAAGGTATCTTTCTTGAAAACAATATACCGGACAAACAATTTTACAACAACTCTATAGGTCAAGTTGAAGCGTGGTGCAATGTTGACATGCAAAGATACACCACCCCCTTGTTGGAAAAGGTCCATCATTTTTCTTTGATTATGATGGATTTTTCAAGTCATTCAATCTTCCTCCTGAATATTCCAATAATGAGGTGGCTGCTTAATTGATGTATGACGTTCTGAACACTCCTAATCCAGACTCGAGCACTACGGCTCAAATCGATGGCATTTCTGGGTCTTTAGGGGAAGATTTAGAACTCAGTGATCACTACTTAGAGGATGAGGAGGCTGCAAATGAAAATGCAAGCAATGATCAAGTTGTCAGCCTAGATGAAAGTACACCTATAGGTGAAAATGAATTGGCTGATTCCTCTGGGGCTAGTCACCCAATAGCCACTGAAATTGAACCAGTGATTACAAACCTGGATAATGAAATGGTTCTTCCTACAACTCCAGTGACAAGGATTAGTGTGAATCACCCCCCGGATAACATCATCGGGGATCTTCTCTCTGGGGTACAGACAAGAAATCAGTTGTACATAGCTGACTATGCAGCTGTGATGGAAAAGGGATACATTCATTATGGGGCATATAAGGGTTTTGTTTCTCAAGTCGAGCCGAAGTATGTCAGTGATGCCTTAAAAGATGAGGCATGGGTTAATGCGATACAAGAAGAACTTCTACAGTTTAAGAAGCTAGGTGTTTGGACACTAGTGGACAGACCTAAGGGTGCTAAGTTAATTAGTACGAAATGGGTTCTTCATTTCAAGAAAGATGACCAGGGGGTCATTAAACAAGGCACGTTTAGTAGTTCAAGTGTTCAGACAAGTCGAGGGTGTGGACTACAATGAGGTATTTGCACCAGTGGCAAGGATGGAGGCAATTAGGATCTTCCTAGCTTATGCATCCTACATGAAGATCAAAGTATATCAATTGGATGTGAAGAGTGCATTTCTACATGGTGATATCCGTGAGAAGTATACGTTATTCAACACGAAGGATTCGAAGATCCTTATCATCGGGATAGAGTTTATAAGTTGGACAAGGCTTTGTATGGGCTATATCAAGCCCCTCGAGCCTGGTATGAGTGACTCTCCACATATCTGCTGAAACATGGCTTTTGTAAAGGAGTGATTGACTGCACGTTATTTATCAAAGAAAAGGATGGTGATTTACTGATGGTTCAGATATATGTGGATGACATAATCTTCGGTTCCAAAAAACGAAGCCTTATGTAAAGAATTTGAATATGTGATGAAAGCTGAATTTGAAGTGAGTGACATGGGAGAAATAAAGTTCTTTCTGGGATTACAGGTGGATCAGAAACCTACTAGAATCTTTCTACATCAGACTAAATACGTGGGGGACATTCTGAGTCGATTTGATATGGAGAATGTAACGATTGCTGGTACCCCTCTTGCCACGAACCACGATGTGGCTCCTGATGAAAATGGGGATCTGGTAGATGCCACCATGTATCGTGGAATGATCGGATCTCTAATGTATCTCACAGCTTCTCGTCCTGATATCATGTATGCCACGTGTCTTTGTTCCAGATATCAGTATGTTTCGCAGTCTTTAATTTTTTCTGTCAAATTTATTTTATTTTATTTTCTGTCTTAAAAATATCAAAAACACAAAAAGATTTTCTGTTTTAGAATTTTAGGGGGAGAATGGTTTCAGGTTCAGTATTTATTACTTAAAAAAAGGAAAATGATAGTACACATGCATCGAATTGTTTGGGACACCAAAAAGATTTTCATTTTTGAAATATTATATCGAAAGTTATAGAAAATTTTAAGTCTGAGAAGTCAAAGCCTAATAAGTTGAAAAATGATAGTAAGCTAGCATGTTACTGTGGTTACATGGAGAAAGTAGATCTAGGGGTTGCATGTCCATTATATGATGTGTCGGTAGATTCAACACAACAGACTAGTAGACGTCATTGGTGAATCACTTAAATTAAATCAATCAACATGTTATGGGTTCTCGTCTTATCCCTGGTCTGCACAATCAATAAATTTCCAATAAGGGGTGAAAAAAAAGAAAGCCATAAATGTGTGCTAATGACCAAAAACATGAGCAATGCATATGACAAATGTCGTAAAGCTAATCAAGTGAAACGCAATCAAGTAAATGACAAATGTCGTTGCTGTGTTAAATGTATTATAAAATTGCTCTAAAAAGAAGATAGGAAGTGTGCCTCTCTGCTGTGCGATGGCACTGACCTGAGGATAAGCATAACCTATATATTCTAAGAATTCATTGTTGTTTGCGCCTCTCTGCTGTGCGATGGCACTGACCTGAGGCTTGGCATCTTTTTGAAAGCTCTTAGAATAGTTTCTTCTTGACAAAAACCCATAGACCGCTCAAATATCTCCTGAGGAAGGTTGATTACCATATAAGCATGGGATCCACAAATACTTGTTGAACTAATACACCTAAATTATCACTAATACGCGTCAAAAATCTGTGTATGGATTTAAGTGGACAAATATACTGACAATCATCGTGGCTGCATCTCTTGATGTTCAAAATCAATGTGTGTTATACAACAGCTCTAGCATGATTTCCTGTTAGTGCTTTTGACTCTTAGATGAATAAGATTCTGTGAATCGTATATATCATGTTCTCTGTTATCGATATAAATACAAAAGGTCCCAAATGATAGCGTTTTATGCCTGTCTGATTCCATGTGAATCGTTTAAGTGATGTTAAAATGCTTTCAACCCTTCTCAAATAAAAAATACAAAGATATGTCTTATTTCAGTTTTATTTCAAGTCTTTCCTGCTTTAGTTATGTTTGTATTAAGTCGATGTCGGACTATGCAGCAAGACTGAACTCTGTGAATGTCACATAATGAACCTAACGTTAACTGTGAAAATGTTGTTTCTGAAAGATAAAAAGGTCACGTCTGAGGTGATCAAATGATTTTTAGTTAAAAGGATCACGTCTGAGGTGATCAAATGGTTTTCATTTAAAAGGAACATGTCTAAGGTAATCAAATGATTTTCATTTAAAAGGATCACGTCTGAGGTGATCAAATGGTTTTCAGTTAAAAGGATCATGTCTGAAATGATCAATGGTCAACATGTCATATATCAAAGATAACTGTGTGAAATTCTGAGCCAAACGAAGTCAAATTCATAAGAGTATGGCCCAATCATACGACTGGACCAGGAGTATGGCTCAATCGCACGACTGGACCAGGAGTATGGCCCAATCGCACGACTGGAACATGAGTATGGCTCAAGAGCATGAATGGACCATGAGGATGGCCGAGTCGCTCGATTGGCAACCTCAGTATGAACCAATCGTACGAGTGGCAGGATCAGTTTGTCTCAATCGCACGATTGGGGAATGTGCATAGGTCAGTCGTACGATTGAACCTCAATCGCACGTATGAACCATGCGTATGGGTCCAGTCGCATGACTAAAATTCACAACAGAGGTATACAATATCAGTGATGAAGAACTACACGGTGTAGATGAGGTGGAGATTAAGGATGTCACGTCTGATCATTATCCTCAATACACAAATGATGTGGTGATGCTTTACCGAACTTAAGCGAAATGTTTGACAGTGACAGCTTAGACAAGATAAATGAGAAGGTCACTGAGAAAGAATCTACAAAAAAAACTGTTCAAGCTGAGGATGCTGATGTCGAACAAAGAAGGCGGAATATGTTGCTTGTCTATCTGAGATGAAAAATTAGAGAAAGCCCCCTAAGCAGAATGCATATACTAAGTTGTATAAAGTAAAAAGACATCAGAAAGTATCTGGTAAGATCATCAGCTGGGCATATTTTGAGGATCTGAATGTTTATGCAGTAAAAAGGGAGAAAGGGATTGAGTACTACAAACATCCACATGATCTAAAGACTCTCCCCAGTTTTAAGCTGAACAGACTAGCATGCCTGAACCAGCTATATGCAAACCCGAGAAAAATGTCAGGATGGTTTGAAAAGGCATTAAAGAAGGAATACCACACAAGATAGGTAAACTTCAAACCTCAACAACCGAGGAGGTTTTTACACAAAACTGAAGTTGACCCTATTTCTGGAAGACAAAAGGTGGTGTTGAAGTGGAGTCTTCCGAGAACTATGTCTAAGATCCCATTAGGGGAAATGCCACAGGACTTCACACCTCATTTCAAATGGTGGTATTATGATTGGAGGACGGACGAAGCAGTTATTATGCTGAACCGAGATGGAAAGATTGAGACGATTAGGGCATTTGACCTGATGTGGCTTATCAACTTGTCGGCAAACAATGTCTATACTCTATACAAGTGGCCACTATTCTATGATACACAAGATATTATACAAGCTCTATAATTTCAGCATGTGATCAGACTCTATTTTGCATTTGAAATTCATGCTGGAGTCTCAAAAGAGGAGAAGTACAATAAGTTTGCAGAGCATTGAAGAATGTTAGGCAATAGAGTAAACTAGGTCTAAGGGGGAGTTTGTTGATACATGATGTCCCTAGTTTATTACTTAAATATTTATGTCTTTCATTTCTTACATGTGTCTAATACAAGGGTATTGTTGTAATATGATATATGTTTGGATGTCTATTTACTATTGATTATATTGTATTCTTATAATGTTTATTACTATACACTTGACTGAACATTATATATAGGTTTATAGTAGTTATTCATAGTTCTGAGTTAATAATGACTCAGAAATGTGTTTGACTTAGTCTTGTGGTCATTCATGATAATGGAACATGCTTATGGACCGGTCGCACGACTGAACCAGGGGACTGAATCAGTCGCATGATTAAGTCATAAGACTGGCTCAGTCTCACGACTAAACTATTCGTAGAGTGCAGTCGTGCGTATGAATCAATCGCTTGACTCAGTCGCACGACTGAACTATGCTAATGGCTAAGTCGTACGACTGTACACTGCAACCTATAATTACCAAGTAATTCGTGAAAAAAAGGAGAACACTTCGAATATTATTATACCCTAGCCGTCCAGAGTGTCCTAGTTCGTCCATCCAACTTCATAGTTCGTCCCTGATTGATTTCCACTCGTTCTTAACGTTGTTTAATCATTAGATCGATCAGGGTTTTCGTTCTCACTGACTGGATCGCCAATCAAATAGGATTCCGCACTATTTGATCTTGCTACACGTTGAATCTGTAAGTACTTCGTCCGTACACGATCCTAACAAGATGAAGAGGAGATAGTGAAGGATGGATCTGAAGTGAGTGAAGAGGATCATCCTAAGAAGGGTCAATGTTCTGTTGAGGAGAGGAAAGAACCAAGGATGACCAAGTCTGTAAGAAAGAACTTGATTAGCGCAGCCAAGAGAAAGTCAAAGAAAGCCTAAGAGATCAAGGCCACCCTTAACTCCAAGCAGATCAAGTCTTTGGTTCATGTACAACTCATCCTTGTCAAGAGAAGAAGGTTGATCAAATATGCACCACTGCTGCATAGCCTGAACCATCCAATTTTAAAAGCAAGCCTCACCTTAAGAAGTCTGTTGCATCATCTGTGAACATGAAGATGGAAGTGGAAAGAGATCACGCTTAGCTTTCTACTCAGAAAAAGATTCTCAGAAGGAAGTCAATTAAATGCATCATGTGTGGTAGTACTTCTCATTTTTCTATGGATTGCATATTCAATCCCAAAAGCACTATCCACATGACTAATGAGAAAACTTACAAGAAGAAGAAGTAGACAGCTTCGGAAGAAAAATCTGATTCTTCCGGAAGCTCCAAAGTGAAGAAGGGGACAAGTGAAAACTTGCCTTTGGAAGAAAAAATTGGTCTCGAAAGAAAGGAATGCTTCCGAACTACTGAAGTCTGCTGCAGTGGATACAAACTCTTCCGAAGGTTCAACCATCAAAACTTCCAAAGTTATCAACACTTCTAAAGTAGTGAAGGTCAAGTCTAGTTTTCCAAAGATGTTGTGGAAGATAAAGGAAGACTATATGACTGAAACTTTTTCACCAACAACAACAAATGATCCTTAAAGATTGCATACAGGATCTATTACCATTGCATTGTCTTCAGTTCACTTTGACAAGCCTAAGACCAACAAGGCTTAGGTTTTCAAATGTAACTAACCATCTTTTTTTGTGCAGAAACAACTAAAGACCAAAGGAAATCTATGGATCATTTACAATGGTTGTTCCAGGAACATGATAGGCAATGGCTCTTTGCTTCAAAACTTTGAGAAAATTGATAGAGGTCAATTGCTTTTGGAGGAAATTCAGGTGGTTACATCACTAGAAGGGGTAGGTTCACAAATATTAAGCTCATCATTAAGAAGGTAATTTTGTTAAGGAGCTTAGGTACAATCTTCTGAGTATATCCTTATTTTATGATTAGAGACATAACATGCTCTTTACTGAGAATGAGTGCATTGTTCTCAAGCCCAGGTTGGTCATTCCTCAAGAGCATATCCTGCTCAGAGCCCCCAGGAAATAGAAGATGTACAAGATGGACTTGCAAGAAACATACCCCTCAGGAGAAGTTTCTTGTTTTCTGTTTAAAGCCAATAGTGTTATCTTTCCCCTGGCATAAAAGAATGTACCATGTAAACTTTAAAAACATGAATAAATTAACTAAGAATGCCAAAGAAAGAGCTTATAAGTGATGACCACTGTGTTGCATGCCTGAAAGGGAAGCAACACAAAGTGTCTCACAAGCCAAAGGAAAGAAACTCTATCATTACACCCCTACAATTATTACATATGGATCTCCTTGGCCCCACTAGTGTAGTCGGTCTAGGAAGGGCTTATTATTGTTTGGTGTTCATAGATGATTTCATATGATAGACTTGGGTCTTCTTTCTTAGAACTAAGGATGAGACTCCTGAGATCTTAAAGAACCTCATTCTAAAAATTGAGAATCAATGTAATCATAAGGTCAAAATCATAATATGCGACCAAAGAACTGAATCAAGAACCAAATCCTTGATGCATTTGTGATGAGAAAGGTATTACAAGACAATAAAGTGCTCCCAGGACTCCTCAGTAAAATGGTGTTGCTAAGAGGAGAAACAGGAAACTTATTAAAGCTGCAAGAACCATGTTATCCGACTCTAAATTGCCCATCACCTTCTAGGCAAAGGTAGCTAACACTGCTTGCTATGTGTAGAACAGAGTTTTAGTTCAAAAGATTCATGGTAAGACTCCTTATGAGTTGTGGAACAAAAGGAGACATTTTATTGGTTTCCTCGGATCATTTGGATGTCCTTGCACCATCTTGAATACCAAAGATCAAATAGCCAAATTTGCTGAGAAATCAAATGATGGACACTTTATTAGATACTCTTCCCAAGCTAAGACTTATAGAGTATACAATCTCAGAACAAGAGTAGTTGAGGAGTCAGCTAATGTGACCTTCATTGAGCATACTCCAATGTGAAAGGTTCTGGTCCTGATTGGTTGTTTGATTTTAATTTAGTTACCAACTGTTTTAACAAATCTTATGAAGATGATTCAGGATCTATAGGTAACTTACTAATAGAAGATTATGACCTAAGATTTGAGCTGAGAAAACCAAGTAAGAAAACTACTTCAGCTCCAGTGGTAACAAACCATGCAGTTGGAAATCTTGTCAGCACAATAATGACAAATTCTTCAGTTGATACATCTAAGGTGCCTACAAATTCTAGCATAGAGGCACAAAACTCAAATGAAGGAGTTTCCAATGTAAGAGGAGATGATGGTGGTGATAGTGATCTAGAATTTCTTGATGCTGACAACCATTCAATAGAAGACACCATCGATGATGTCACATTCTCATTGGACAAAGTTCTCTTGATAAGTATGCTGATGTGATGGTTGATACTCTATTGCCAGATTTGAATCTCACCAATTTAGATCTGTCCAACCCACTTGTTGTGATTCCTCAACTGAGAATCCATAAGTCCACTCCCACCACAAACATCATTGGAGATGTTAAGAAGAGGATGAGAACAAGAGGACAAACCCATGACAAAAATATTCTCTTCACTCTTGTTTCTTGTCTTAGATTGAGCCTAAGAAGATTGATAAAGCTTTGAAGGATGGAAGTTGCGTTGAAGTAAGGCAGGAAGAACTGCTTTAATTCAAAAGGCAAAAGGTTTGGAACCTATGTCCTCTTCCTCAAAGGAAGACCATAATAGGTACCAAGTGGGTTTTTAGTAACAAGAAAGATGATAGAGGACTTGTCATAAAGAACCAGGAAGTACTAGTCATTCAAGGATACACACAAGAAGAGGGGATTAACCACACAGATGTTTTTGCACTGGTAGCAAGACTTGAAGCTGTTAGGATATTTCTTGCTTTTGCTGCATCCAAGGATTTCAAGGTCTACCAACTTGATGTCAAGTGTGCCATCTTATATGGGATGATTGATAAGGAAGTGTATGTCAAACAACCACCAAGCTTTGTACACCCTGATTATCCTAATTATGTTTGCAAGCTTAACAAATCTCTCTATAGGTTGCATTAAGCTCCAAGAAAGTGGTATGAGACACTATCACAGTACCTTTGTTAGCATCGCTAAAAAAGGAGTACTATTGATGGAACACTCTTCATCAAAGGAATAAGGAATGACTTGATGTTGGTTCAAGTTTATGTAGATGACATTATCTTTGGGTCAACTAATCCAAATCTTTACAAAGACTTTGAGAAGCTGATGAAGAATAGATTTGAAATGAGTGTCATATGGGAACTCAATTTCTTTCTAGGAATTCAAGTCAAGCAGTTTGACTATGGCATCTTCATAAGTTAGTCAAAGTATGTACAAGACATACTTACCAGATTTCATCTACCTGAATGTAAGGTTGTAAAGACACCCATCATCAGAAACCACTTTGTAGGACTTGATCTTGAGGGGATTATGTTGATGAACATCTGTACTGGTCTATGATTGGGTCCCTTATGTACCTCACAGCTAGCAGGCTTCATATCATGTTTGCCACATGCATTTGTACAAGATATCAAGCCAACCCCAAGATGTCACACATAGTTGCTATCAAGAGAATTCTTAGATATCTCAAAGGTGCACCTAAATTGGGCCTTTGGTATCCAAAGAATTCTAACTTTAATTTGTATGCATGTACAGGTAGTGATAATGGTGGCTGCTGATGAAAATCCAAGTTATCAGGTTTGATCTTTTGAACAAGAACAACCTTTATATTCAACACTCAATAATCATGGCTCGGAAACCTATGTTTAATGTTATGAATATTCGTATGTGTCTGTGATTGTATGTTAGTGTGTTTGAATGCTTGAATGATAATATTGAATGCTTGTTTGTATTGATTGTTGAAAAGCTTACAAAGTATTATGGTATACTACTATTTATAGCCTATATAAGAAGCTATTTACAGTTACAAAAATAACCTTATGTAAAAAACAAAATTACATAAAATCCTAAGTCTAAGTCGTCCGCTGTGAATGTATGATTGTCCACTGTGCATGATCAGTCATCCACTGTGAATGTTGAATAAGCTATCCGCTGTGTCTTGGATGTTGTCCGCTATGAACACATGGATTTGTGATTGTCTTGATAGTGTCCGCGGTGGAGTGTTCATCCGTTATGGATGAACATCCGTTGTGGATAGTTCATTAGCTATGAATTGGTCATCCGCTGTGTATACTTTGGACATCCGCTGTAGACACTTAGTAGCTTTTCTTCATCCATTGCAGACACTTAGTAGCCTTTCTTCATCTGTTGAAGAATCATGGTCATCCGCCTTGGAAAGTTGTTCATCCACTGTAGACACTTGCAACAATTTCTTTTTATCTAAAAACCTGAAAAAGAAATTTAAACAATAATTAGTGTATGTTATGAATGTTAATGATACTAGTGTGTTAGTTAATGATTGTTTGGATGTTAGAAAACATTATGCTTGATTATGGCAAGCATTATCCTTCCAAATCAAATTTTGATTAAATTTATTCTGAAGCAAATTT
>BJCN01322178.1:4109-21275 GCA_018326445.1 Flaveria brownii
CTATATTTACTGGTGAGTTGTTTGTGGACTCATTCTTAATATGCCTGCGTACTAGTTTTAAATATACCACTTTTGAGGGATTTACATATTGCACATTATTCTGCATTTTGCCATATCTTTCTGTGTTGGAAAACATAATATTTTCTGGACTAACAATGGTTTAATTTTCAGGGGTGTCGATCAAATTGGCTTCTTTGCACAAGCAGTTGTATAGTCTAAGTAAGATTGTTGTCTCATATAATGACGCTTCTTTAGAAGGTGGATCGGACCCGAAATCAATGTCCCAAAATGTTGAAAAGGACACACAATTGGAAGTTGTGCCAAATGTTCCTAAAGAAACTGCCGACGTTGAGCCTGTCACGCAGCCAATTGAATTTCCTATGGTGACAGACAATCACACACATGATAAAAATATGGCCAATTTCGATTATTATGGAAGTCAACAACCACAGATGGTTGCAACTGAACATGTGGCTGAACCTGTCAATTCACATCATGATCTTTTTGGGGAGGGAAATGCAATTGAGGTTGATCCAAAAAGCTTTCCAGATGCTGATATCAGTGTTTCTGTTATGCCTCCTGAGGTTGAACCACCAACACATGCTGATGTGGTCCCAAGTGATACTTTTGACATGTCAGCAGCAATGGGTGAGGTACAGATGGATGCTTCTCTACAACCCGATGCCCCAGGTGTCAGTTTAAGCGAAACGATGGATTTGCAGTCTTTTGACTTAGATTTAAATGGCAATAAATCTATGGAAAGTGCGGTAGCTTCTGAGATAAAGATTGATGTTGCTCCAGTTAGAGAAATTTCCGAAGAAAAACAGGATCAAGATATTGAATTTAGGAAAAATGAAGAGGTTGTAAATGAGGATGCAGCTTTAGCTTCAAATATTGAATCTAATTTGCAGACTTCGGTTTACAATGGTTTATTTGGTGAAGATTTTGGAACAGTGGGTGCATATGATACTGAAGTCAATCCGGTTTTGGAAAATGTTCCATTGGATGAAAGTGAAAAACCAGGTCATCAGGTTACTTTTGAGACGAATGAAATGAAATTTGAAGATATCACCGCCAGTAACAGGGTTGACGATGATGTAAGGGAAATTTTTTTCTTTTTTCACTTTTTTTATAAGAAAGATTAGTCAAAAATTCTTATTTTATATCTTGATGTAGGAATCTACCCGTCCTGCAGTTGAAAATGATACAGGTTCCCATTCTACTTTTTTCTATATCTGATTTCATTCTCTTAATACATCTTCACATAAATTTGAATAAAAATGTATCTGTATCGTGTAATCTACTTTATTATCACTTTTGAGTGGATTGCTGTTTTTCAGATTTTCTGAATTTTGATGATGGTGATGATGACGAGGCTGATGCTGGTGGTGACTACGCGACTGATGTGGAAACCACACGGGTCATTGACAACAGTGGATGGTCTTCACGTACCAAGTACGCATACCTACTTATGTACATACCATTCTTTAGGGTCCCTTATTAACAATTCTTTAGGGTCCCTTATTAACAAAGTTATTGTGTTAAACTGTTAACACTTTTAACTTTTTGAATCTGTGCTTAGGGCTGTTGCAAAGTACCTCCAAATAATGTTTGATAAGGAAGAAGAGCGTGGAAGGAATATGCTCACTGTGAACCATCTATTAGTTGGCAAAACACGCAAAGAGGCGTCAAGAATGTTCTTTGAAACACTGGTATGCTTGTGATCTTATCTTTCAGTGATTTAAAGTTAATTTTCAAGTTTAAAACAGTTGATAGATTTTATCATTGTGTTTACGTAAACAAATACATGTATTTTACAGGTTCTGAAGACAAAGGATTACATCCATGTGGAGCAGGCGGGTCCATTTGGAAACATAAATGTTTTTCCACGTTCGAAGCTTTTGAAATCAGACTTTTAAATAATGATCTACTAATCGAAAACCAATGAGCTGCTTAAGCTGGATGACTGTTCTTGCTAAGATATATGTTGTATGTTCCTTAGGTAATTTAGTTATGTTGATGATATTAACCATGGAGTTGAATAGATTATGTAGCACTTGTAATGGTTAGAGTATGTGGTGCAGTATGGATCATATTTATTTGTATATACATATCTAGTGTTAATTGGCATGCTAATTTACTAGTATTATTGTGTGATTTACTTGTGTTTGCTAAATGTAAAACTGTAACTGGAAGTCAACTCTATTGTGATGGCCTATAGATGGTTACAACTCTTGCAATCCCTGGGATAACATGCTATAAATAACTTGTTATGCCAGTGAGAATGTAGTTTGTTTTTGCATGAACTTTAATTGAGATATCACTAGTGAACCCTTTTATGTGTTCTAGTGGACCTCTATTAGAAGCAAACAAACCTCTTTTAACAACTTTTTAAACATATTATACCTTGCATAATAGCTTTCATTGTCCATGGATTCAAACAAGACTATTGTTTGGTATGTGTTAATTGTGAAATAGAGTTTGGAGAAAGTAAGATGGGGATAAATTCTAATGTTTTTAGAACCAGATCTGACATTGAACCGGACGCCTTACTGGTTTGGTGGTCGGACCGGATTTAAGAATCGGATGACGTCATAATTATATATATAGTTTATTATATATATATAGTTATATATATAATCAAATTTAAGTAATTTATGTATGATTTATATATGTATTTTATAGTTATATATAAAACTTAACTATATGTGTATATCTAACACATTATTTTATGGTTCAACACCATGTTTTTACCCAAAAAAATAAAAAAATACCAAAATCTGGTCCGAACCGGTCTGGTTCCCCGATCCGACCACCAGTTCGGGACGAACCGGCCGGTTCGACTAGACAAAACCAAACCATAGCTGATTGGACCGGCCACCGGACCAACCCGGTCGAACCGGCCGGTCCGATCCGGTCGTGAAAATAGAATTCACTTTTGTCTTTTATGGTCTGACAGAGAGTGTATTCTTTAGACTAAAGGTTCATCCTTTCACTTTTCAAGGTCTTCAATAATCATAACTATATGTTATATATATCTAAAACTTTATACAATCACAACTATATGCAATATATATTTAAAGGTTTTGAAAACTATAGTTAGCATTTATCCTATCTTTTTTTATAAATAGATAATTACCACCCTTAATTCAATAATTATTTTTGGGAAAGGTATATCTCATTTCTATATTTTTACCGTCTCATAAGACATCCATGCCCATTATCTCCATTTGAGATAATGACTATCCACATATTTGACCCACACGTCAATGTGGTTGAAGTTAAGGTTATGTTCAACTCTATGGTATGAAAAATGTTTTCATACCATAGAATTAAAAAATAACAAAATTGTTTTTTTCTCAAAACTTGACATCAAACATGTTATTTTTACTAAATCATATACATGAATGCACCATTTATATCAGGGAGAATTACATACATCCTCATTTCCACTTTAGAATTTACATATTTTTTTAAAACACAAATTTTCAATACATAAAACATAATACTTTTTAAGCATGATTTAACAATATACTCAGTTTCATGAGTGTTGTGAAACAAATATGTTATGGCTTTTTATATTATCAACTAAACAAAAATCATGGTAACTAATAATAAAAACAAGAGTAAATTTCGTTTTTAGTCCTTATGGTTTGACCTATTTAACTATTTCAGTCCAAAAGGGAATCTTTTGACATATCAAGTCCCGAGGTTTACATTTTATAACGGTTTTGATCCTTCAGAGTAACTCTGTTAGATTTTTCTGTCAGGTGTAAGGGTATTTCAGTCATTTTATATTTAAAGGACTATTTATGTAAACTAGTAAGGTTCTTTAAATATGCAGGGGTTAGTTGTGTCATTTGCTCAAAATAATAAAAATATTAAAAAAATAATCGTGGTCATGTGATGAATCGTGGCTCATTGCTCGAAGTTTGACCACCAGAATCTCAATGTTTGGCATTATACCTTTGTACATAATCCCTGCTCCACTTTTCTCGATTATGTTATCTTCTTTTAAACTATCAAGAACATCATCACAAGTGAAGTCTAATCGCTGGAAAACAGTGAGTTTCCATGCTCGAGCTTTGCTTGTTTTCTTTATGGATCGCACTTTAACGATTGCTGCAACAGCAAATGCAAATAGAAACTTCACAAGAAGCCGAGAGACATTTCGAAGTTTCCCAATTTCAGCCGGAAAACATGTCACCATCAAGCAAAAGCTTCTGCATATCGAAAAACTTGCTAATGCTAGTCGGCAACGGACCGGTTAACCAATTATTTGACAAGCTGAGTTGACGAAGGTTTGGTGAAAATAACTCAGTCACGGAAGTTCACCGGAGATAAAGTTGTTCTATAGCTCAACCATTGAAAGATCAGGCAAACTAAAAAGCCCCTTCGAAATAGAACCGTTGAGAAAATTCTCCCCCATTCGGATTCTATTTAACGATTGGCTTTCACTTAATGACTCCAGAATCGGACCGAACAACAAGTTCCCTAAAGCGATAATCGTTTCGAGTGTGTTACCAGTGCAGAGATTAGGAGGAAATTCCCTAAAGTGCTAATCGTTTCCAGATTATACCTTAAATCTTCAACAATAAGTCATCTTCTCCATACCAAGCTCACCGTCACCAGAAACCGATCAACACCACCACCACCACCATGAGATCTGAGTCGTTCCAAACGAGATCAACACCACGACCAACCCACCAAGATCGGAATTGATCACTGTCCCAAAAATCTAACCACCATTGCCACAAGATCTAACTCGCTCGCAGCTTGAGATCCCAACTTAACTCAAACGCAAATCATCGCCATCATCAGTGTAAGTCAATAACTCCACCTGAATGGACTTGAACTGGAGCAAATCTTGGACCGGTGTTGACGAGCATCACTTTCAGGGAAGAGTGGTGCTTGGTGGAGGTTGTGGTGTCTGTGAATATTGAAAAAGATGAAATTGGTATTCCATCTTTTTGTTTTTTTCTTTTTTATTATTTTAAGCAAATGACACAAACCACCCTTACATATTTAAAGAATCTTACTAATTTACATTTATAGTCCTTTAAATATAAAATGACTTAAATACCTCTATACTTAACAGAAGAATCTAACAGAATTACTTTCAGGGACCAAAACCGTTACAAAATGCAAATCTCGGGACTTGATACGTCGAAAGATTCTTTTTTGGACTGAAGTAGTCAAATAAACCAAACCTCAGAGACCAAAAACGAAATTTACTCATAAAGAAATTATAATAGAGGGATTGGATAAACAATTAAAAGAAAAAAAGTTGGTAAGTTAAAAATAAAGAGGTGTAAGAAAAACACGCATTAATTTTAGTAAATATTTTTCAAATAATCTATTTTGGTAATTTTTTTTTCTTCATAAACATGTTTCTAGAAAAAACTCAAAAATATTATATATTTTAAGAACTAGATTATCATTGGGACAAGTTAATTTTTTTGTTTGAATAATGTGGCTCGACCCACTCATTTGCACGATGATCATCGGCCTAGTGACTGAGCCCATCAAATAATATACATAAAACATACATACATGATACACTTTTTTTATATCTCCAGTTCTCTATTCAAATGTTAATGAGACGTAAAAATAATAATAACTAACAACACCAAACTAAATCCAAAGTGATATATATTTAAGTACTATGATCCTAAATTAATTAGCTATAGGGAGACTAGTGGAACTTTTTTGATCTTACGTTATGGAAGTGTTTGTAAATATATTTGTTTCTATGTTATGAAACTCATAATTGATACAAACATCACACCATATATGGTTGATTGGAAAAGTAATAATTAGACAATTACGTTCAAATGCACACGATGAAATATAGCTGGCACGAAATAATAAAGCAAGCGATCTCTAGCTTCAACAAACTGTTTTATATAAAGTTAATTGCATTGATAGACGAGGAATCATAAGTTTGAAGCTTTTTTATTTTATTTTTCTTTTAATTACCATTTCAAGTTTGGAGATGATGTTAAATACATTGTGATCAACTTTAAGTTATTTCAAAATGTAAGACAATATTTACTTTATGACCTTTATGAACGTACGTACTCTCGCTTCCAAAAGTTCTATTATTAGCTAAGGCTTAAAATTTCAAACACCCAACAACTCCAGACGCAACTACATCCTTTTGACATCTTCACGTGATAACTAAAACCATGAGCTTCCTACGCCACAATCTGCGAGTTGAAACTATGCAAGAATGGCATCTTTGATATTGACATGTTAGAAAAGGTCTTCTCCATATTTTACATTTTCACCATATACGCTTATGCTTTAGCAGAATTGAAAACATGTTATCACGAAATACTTAGAAGCTTATATTATGTTTTTTGGTTGTGAAGTAAATAGCTATATCTTACTTAAAAACCACAAATTGCAATAAATTGACGCTTGCTCATTCCCAGAATCAAATGTTGCTATTGTACAACGCGAATGGGGAGAATAAGATGTTGCAACCTAGTTGGGACCATGGGCGTTACGAAACAAGAAAGTTGCCCGGGTAGGGACCTGTTATATATACAAATTTATCAAAATGATAATGTATATCTTCAAGCTTCAAATATCTAGTATACAATGACACAAACTAACATTACAACATAGAAGATATCTTAATGAGTTGTCTCTAATAGTGACATACACTTATTGTTACAATTTAGGGTTTTGGTAACCTTGTTGAATGCCCTAGAAGATCATGTGTCACCTTACATATGTGTATCAATTTTACATCTAATATTTTTGTAAATCCTAAAGAAATTTATTAAGGTTTCAAGTAACATTAGTCTCAACAATGATCACATTGAAACTGTGACCGAAACAATGCTTAAAAATTCAAATTATACATGATAACTATGATCTTTTAGAATACTACAACCTTTACCAACTAGAAAATTAGACAAAATGAATCATTATGTTATCAAATATGGAAGTAACAAGATGTTACTACCCAAATATGCTTTTTTCATATGACATAACTAAACATGCTATCCACGTAACATCATAATGTGGTGAATAATCGATAGCGTCAACATGCACCATAAGTATTTTAAAAGATTTGCTACCATAACACTTATTTCTTGCACCGTGTTTTTCTCGACGAATCAATTTTTTTAGGCTGTCCAAATTTCAAACTCATATGATCAACCCTTGGTATATTTATAAAGATTTCAAGGGATACATGAGTGCATATTAATTTGGGTGTGGGCCGTTTTAATAATTTTTTATCTTAAGATATGCATTTCTATATAGTTACATGAGAAACTTTTAACTATTCGTCTAGTTGAAAAGTAGCATTTCTTGATTATTCATACTAATTATCAAATGACACATTTCTCGTAATTAATCAAATTAAGAAATATCCAGATAGATAATGCAGTAGAATTTACATCTCAATATTTTAACACTATTATAAATCTATTGGGTTAAGGGTTAAACATCTAGTAGTTTATATTCAACCATAAACAACCTACTTGAATCATTAATTAAACAGTTATAACAAATGTTAGACCGCTCCCGATTAGATGCTTAATTGTCATCAAAATAAGAAAATATAATTAAACCTAAGTAATGGCTCACAAATTGAAGTTATAGCCCACAAAAGAATAGAAGCAAGGGTGTCAAACACTCAACGGGCGTGATAATCCCATAAAAATTAATAAGAACACTAATACTAATTAGTCGTGTGTTACTTTCAAAGTTGTATAGTCTCATATATTTGTTAAATTGTTACCTGAAAACTTGTAAGGAGAAACATGCAAAACATCAAAAACTCAATAAACATGTCAAATGATCGACCATCATAAGTTGACTCAACATACGGCAGCTTGTACTTTTTATTAAATGGTGTTGTGTAAATTATTCTTGATTTTTATTCATTTCACATGTTAAACGATAGGTAAGATGAAGAAAAATCAATAATAACAATAGTAGTATTAAAAATTGTGTCATGCTATCATAATTGGCCTTTCATTTTTAAAGTATTAAGTTTTATGTTAAATCAAGGATGTGCTCATTTGTTAAATATCTATGTATCTTAGAATGAATTCCTAGTACTGCCCAAGGATCTGCTTATTAGCAAAACTAAAGATTAATGAACTTTTCTAATTACGTCCTAGAAGATTATTCAGTAATTAATGAAGATAAAGTATAAGAAGGATCCCATTCGGATTGGAGTTCCAATAGAGGAAAACGCGATCAAAGCGAGGACCAAGAGGTGACATGGCAACTTCGTATGTATTACTTCATATACTTCAGTACACTTTGTATTATTTAATGAACTATTTTAGAAACCTGTGTACTAAACGGGTTGAATAAAAATATAAAATTAATAGTTATTTATTATTATTTAGAATTTTTAAGATAATTTTTTGAGATAAAATATGATTAAAATTGCGTATAATTAATTACTTTATGTAATAAAACAATTACAATATTTTTCCAAACTTTCATCTTTATAAAACTTTTGCTCTAGAAAATTATTTTTTTAAACACTAATTTTTTTCAAATGCTTTTTTTAAGCAATGTCATTTTTTAATTTTTCTTCATATTAAAAAGCTTCATTCATACATTTTTATTTAAAAAAAATATATTATTAATAAAAAAGAAACATGTTTTTAATTTACCAAAAAAATATTATATAATTTAGAAAGTATAATAAATAATTATTAGTATTTAATATATCATTAAGTTGTTAAATTTAATTCTAGCGACGACAAATGTCCAAATCTTAGGTGGAGCCTAGGTGGAGCCTAGGTGGAGCCTAGGTGGATAATGTAGAAAAATATCTAGACATTTTGGTTTATTGGTATAAATGATAAATCCTCATTTAGATTGAAATTGTTTACAATATTTTGAGAATTTAAAATTAAGGCTGAGATAAAAATCTTTGCAAATTTTGTGGGTAATGTAAATAAGCAACACTTCATGAGATCGAATTATCAAAATATTTCTCTCTCGAAGATGGTAAAGGGTTCTCTTCTGGTTTGATTTATGGGAGGGAAATTTACCTCTTTATGAGGCTCTCTCTTCCCTTTTCCAGATTGCAAAATATAAACAAGCACATGTAAGTGAGTGCTTTAAACTTGATGGGCAAAGTATTACATGGGATATGGTATGGAGCAAGACTATTTTGGAACCACATGAATTGGATCTGTGGACAAATTGTAAAGAAATCATTAGCAAGTGTATCCATAGGAGGAACATAGACTCATGGTCTTCGGGTGGAGATTCATCAGGTTCTTTTTCAACTCATTCACTTTGGATCATAATTGAAAATCAAATGTGCTCTCATGCCAATCCTTTCTTTCAAGACAACAAATGGGTTCTAATTAAAGTAAACTTTCATGGGTGGAGAGCATGCCTTGATCGTCTTCCTACTCTTATTAATCTTAAAAAAAAATTAATATCTTATCATTAGCATGCCCCTCTTATGGTATTTCCCTGAAGATGCGAGCTACTTTTTTATTAATTGTTATATTGCTAGGGATGTTTGGAGGCAGATTGGAATATGGTGTAAACTTTCACAATCGCATAACTTACCTATCCAGGAATTAATAGAATGGGTTGAGGAGCTAGGCTCAAGCAAGGACCATAAAAAGCTTCTTGTGGCTATATTTCTAGCAACAATATGGTGTCTTTAGAAAGCAAGGAATGAAAAAATTTTAAAAACAAAAAGGCGGATCCAATCAACATAATAGGAGAGATCAAAACTTTGAGTTTTCTATGGATTATAAATATATCAAAGTTAAAATGGGTCAGCTGGGATTCTTGATGTAGTTTTTTCTTTTGTTCATCATTTGTAATCTCCTACCTTTACTAGCTACTTGCTAGTTGGTTTTTAGTAAAAATCTCGCCGTTCAAAAACAAAAAAAATTCTCTCTCGGGTTGACTAAGACAAAATTAAAACATCGGTATTTAATGTAAGAATACAAAAAAATGAATAGCAAAACTCATGACTTAAGCTTCATGAGTGATATAAAGTGAGAAATAATCAATCGCGTGATAAATGTTACTTTCCATTTAAAAAGTTAACTATCAGAAATTAAGCTTGTGTTGTGTTTGAGCTTTGAAAACATCTCAATCTCAATGTAGTGATACCACACAATTGTTAGGTTTCCAAATAGTTAGGTTAAGTGGTGGATTCAAAATGATTATTGGATTTTAATAATCATAATTTTTATTTATTGGTCATCGTTAATCCAAACTCAAAAAATATTTACAAACACTCGTAACTTTAAGCTTATTTTTCACCAACGATCCTTTACTAACTGAGAGTTAATGATTTTTAGTTTTTTTTATAATACCTTTAACGAGTCAAGTGTTACCGATCAGAAGGTAAAGATTGATCAGCTTCAAGGTGTAGAAGTTTCAGATTGACGGACCTGATGGTTGATTTCAACTTTCTTCTTAGTGTTTTGCCCATATAATTAGTCCAAGTCATCAAACTAACGATGTTAACTTTCAGTTAGTAAGGGACCATTGGTGGAAATCAACTTAAAGTTGGAAGTGTTTGTAAACATTTCTTGAGTTAGGATGTGATTAATCTCGGCTAATAAATGAAAGTTGATATTATTAAAATTAAATTACCTGATTCAAAAATTTATTTATATAGAGTCACTATCTTTAGATGCTTTAATTTCATAAAAACAGACATAAAACTTTTCCGGCCAAATCAGGTTGGGTTGGTAAGGAAAAAAAGTCAAAGCTAAATTAGTTAGAGATAAATACCAAACATACTTTATCTTCTAAAAATAAATATGTGGTTTCATTATTTCAATCTTTGTAACAAGTTTTGCAGTCTTTGTAAAAAATTAAAATCCAAATCATTTTCTTTCATTTTTTATAATATTCAACTTAAGTTTATTTTTTTATCAAAATCAAAATCACATGGAGTCACGATCCAAGAAAACAATATTGTCACTCAAAAAATTCATATATATATCTCTAGATACTCGAAAATTCACTATATTGCGGTGACTCCAACGCAATCTACATAAGTCCGCCTTTGGTTAGGTTTCCAAACATCTCATATAGTTTACCATAATTCTTGCAATGCTAGCACTTCAAGTGTTATTGATGGGTACTCACAGTCGTCTCAAATGTATGACCTTGTCATGCTGCTCAATGGCGGAGCATTATAGGGGCCGGGGGGCCGCCGCCCCCCCCCCCTCTATTTTTCAATCCGTAGTGTTAAATTTTAGCCCGATAGTGTAATTTTTTGACCCAGTAGTGTAAATTTTTATATAAATATTGAGTCCGCCCCCCTAAAAATTTAATTTCGCCCCCGCCCCCCGTACGAAAGAATTGAAGCTCCGCCACTGATGCTGCTAGGAAATTTCTTCAAACCCAATGTGTACAATCATTGCACCCTAGCATTTGAGGAAATGCATTGTAAGATCCACATGTCTAGTATAAAAATTGTATGTGGTCTTAAATTGGTAGGAGTCGTCTCAAGTTTTCCCGGTTTCCCAGGTTGCCATGTTAGTGTCATGCCATATATATATTTTTATTTCCCTAGTTTTCCCCTGTTTTGCATAGTGTCGTCTTTGTTTTCCTCACATTCCTCCAACGTGCATTAAGGGTGGTACGATACAAGTTGCATTTGGGTTGTGCAAGATGGTGAATCCCGGTGAAAATTCACTTGGTAAGAAGTCCTCGGACGCGGGGTGTGGTGTTTTCACTTGGTCCTGTTTTTTCCCGGGATATCTCCGGACTCTATTTTGTCTATCCTTAGGGTTCATACACCCGAGTAATACCATCACGTAATACCTCGAAATTCAAGCACACTATTTTTATTGGGTTTACACGTTACACACAGTGATAGACTTTGAAAAAAAAACCATTACATACTGTTGTGAAACAAGAAAAAGTAACTTGTTGTCTAATTTCATAATATTGTGATGCTAGAAGGCTAGATTGATGTTTTAATATAACGACAATGACTTTAGTTAAAACTAAAATGAATATGTTTTTTCTAAGGGTTTGAAAAATGGGGGCGCGCTTCACTTTTTTTTGGAAACACTCTAGGAACTCCTACTTCTATTTCCTACAATTATAATAATAAATAGATTCTCAACAGAATTAGTCTACTGTTGGAAAAATAAATGGAAATTATGTTTTTCCATTTATCTATTATGAATATAATTATTAAGTATAATTGTAAATATGATGGTTGATTAAAACATTAAACTTGGAATTTCAAGTTGTTCCACATTGGTGGGATGAAATGGATGAGAGTAGTTTATAGATGAGAGTGTAATGGAGAGAGTATCTCCTATACAAGTAGACACACATAGTGACTGATTAAGTTAAGAGTTCATATGGTTTACTGATAAGAAAACCGAAAAACGACACTAAACAGCTCTCTTATCGTGTTCTAATCAACAGCATGAGTTGCAGCAATCCATCGTGTTCTAAACAACTCTCTTATAGGTATTTATTCGGGTGCTAGGCTAGTCCCGACAGTACACATTGCTTGAGCTGTTGTACCTTGGGAGACAGAGGGGTTCACCTGGGTGGCCTGAAATCTGTTTTAAGGGACCGCTGTTGAACAGCAAGCCTCAACCATACCATTAATTTTTGGTTGTTTCTTGCTTTTGTTTACAGATTCTGTTTGAGCGCTTCTATATATTGCTTGGCTGAGTTTTGATTAATTGTATACCATTGTTGATGTTCTGTTTATTTAGATTCGATATTTTGATGACGTCATGATTTTGTTAGTCCTTTACATATCTTTGTAATCATTCTGTCCATTTTAATTTAAATATTTTAATCATTTTGTTCATATAATTCTATGTAAAATAAATCTTATATTATATTTGTGTTATATATATATACATAACTTATAAATGGGTTCCTACAAACTTAAAACAGAAATTTTAAAAACCGTTTTTGTGCTCTATTGATTTTGTATAACTATATTTTCTAAAATTTTACTAAAATCATCTAAAATTTTACTAAAATCATACTTTGTGTAAGTTTGAATTTTTTTTGTCTCCATATTTTGGTGTTGTCAAATAAATCATGTTTTAAAATTTTGCTTTTACCAAACTTTATGTAAGTTTGGATCTTTGGAGATTCCATTTCAATCAAAGGAGCACTTTGATCAAGTACTAGAAAATTGATCATGTTTGATCAATGTTACTAACTTGGAACCCAGATGACGCATGATGTGTTATAAATTGATTGTCTGTTAATCAATAACTGATTCCATTTAACTTTTATTTCAGAAATGTTTACTGAAGCTGTACAAACGAACTCCACCACAGGACCTATGTCCTCATCTACTATGTGACCATTGGTTGGTACCCAGGTGACGCATGTTGTGGCTAACCATGTTGAGAGGCCTGAGAAGTTCTCTAGCTTGAACTTCAAGAGATGGAAACAAAAATGTTGTCCTATCTCACTACTTAGAGCCTTGCGAGGTTCTTGACTGAGTCCCCACCTACTCCCGAGGGAGACCCTGATGCTCAGACACTGATCGCTGTCCAAGCTTGGAAGCATTCAGAATACTTGTGCCGTAACTATGTGTTAAACGGACTGGCGGATTCGTTATATAACGTCTACTGCAAGATAACAACAGCTAAAGAGCTTTGGGAATCTCTAGAGCACAAGTATAAAATAGAGGATGCTGTTACGAAAAAGTTTGTAGTGGGAAAGTTCTTGGATTACAAAATGGTTGATTCGAAGACTTTGATGTCTCAAGTCCAAGAACTGCAGATTATCATGAGCGACCTACTTTTTGAAGGAATGACTCTTGGTAAGACATTCCAAGTGGCTGCGATGATCGAGAAGTTGCCTCCAAGTTAGACCGACTTCAAAAATTATCTTAAGCATAAGCGAAAGGAAATGACCATGGAGGATTTGATGGTCCATCTTCGAATTGAGGAAGGCAATATACTGGCTTAAAAAGAAAGCCAAGTGGATGTGGGTGCCAAAGCCAATTTGGTGGAACATAGGCAATCTTCATCCAAAGGAAACAAGTTCAACAAAGGAAACAAAGGTTTCAAAGGCAAAGGAAAAGTGGATCTTGGGCCTAAAAAGGGTGGTGTGAAGAAAAAGATTAGCACTTTTAAAGGTAAGTGCTATAATTATGATGAAAGTGGTCATCGTGCTGATCAGTGCAAAGGCCCTAAAAAGGCTAAAGCACACATGATGGAGGAAGACATCCCTATGGTAGCTATGATCACCGATCTCACGGCTATGTCAAAAGACATGGCTTTAGAGTTTAATGTTGTGGCAAACAAGACACAAGCTTGGTGGGTTGACACTACAGCAACCTGACATGTTATCCCGGTAAAGCATATCTTTAGAATTTTAAGGAGTTGTCGGGTGATGAAAAGTTATATATGGGAAACGCTGCTACAACAGACATCAAGGGGGAAGGTGAAGTGCTCCTCAAGTGGAGCTCGAGCAATGAGCTCACCTTGAAGAATGTGTTATATGTTCCTGATTTGCGCAAGAGTCTTGTGTCAGGATGGCTTTTCAACAAATTTGGTTTTCGTTTAGTGTTTGAGAGTGATAAGTTTATTTTGAGTAAATGTGGTATGTTTGTTGGTAAGGGCTATGCCCAAAATGATACGTTCAAACTTAATGTAATGGCTATTAATAAGAATGGTAATGAGAATGCATCTATTTCTGCTTACATGATTGAGTCTTTTGATGTTTGGCATGGTCGTTTGGGTCACGTAAATTATAATACGATGCGTTGTTTAATTAATTTAGATTGTATACCAAAATTTTTAATTGATTCAAATTCTAAATATGAAACATGTGTTGAGGCCAAACAGACAAGATCGTCGTTTAAGTCGGTTGTAAGAACAACTGAACCCCTTAATATGATTCAAACTGATGTGTGTGACTTAAAAGCAATTCACACTTGAGGTGGTAACAAATACTTCATCACTTTCATTGATGATAGTACAAGATATTGTTATGTTTACTTACTTAAAAGTAAGAATGAAGCTATTGACAAGTTTGTCTTGTACAAAGCCGAGATTGAGAATCAGCTCAACCGGAAAATCAAAGTCGTAAGGAGCGATAGAGGTGGTGAATATGTGTCACCGTTTGCGGATATTTGTGCAAAAAGTGGAATAATCCATGAAATCACGGCTCCCTATTCCCCACAATCAAACGGTATGGTGGAACGAAAGAACCGCACATTAAAAGAAATGATGAACGCTATGTTAATAAGCTATGGGGTGAGTCAGGACATGTGGGGGGAAGCCATATTTTCGGCTAATTATGTCCTGAACATGATACCCTTAAAGAACAAAGATGTAACACCATATGAGTTATGGACAAAGATGAAACCTTCATATAAATACATGCGAGTGTGGGGGGTGCCTAGAAAAAGTGGTCGTGACACCACCAAAGCGCTTACAAATAGGACCTAAAACCGTGGATTGTGTATTCATAGGTTATACTTGTTATGGTGGCACACTTCGATTTTTGGTGCACGATTCAAAGAATCCTGGAGTATGCAAGGATACTATCATAGGGGCAAAGATTGTGAGAAGAACAAGCTGGTCCCTCAAAACCAGTTGATGAGTTCATTCAAGAGAACCAGACTGTTCCCCATAATGACATTGAAATAGATGAACCTCAAGAACAATCTGAAAATAAGGAGGTTGAGATAAGAAGAAGTAAAAGGCAAAGTAATGGGAAATCCTTTGGACCTGACTTTCTTACTTATATGGTTGAGAGTGAACCTCAAACCTACTAAGCTGCAGTCACTTCTTCAAAAGGACCTTAATGGAAAGAAGCCATCAAAAGTGAAATTGAGTTTATCTTACAGAATCATACCTAGGAGTTGGTAGATCTTCCTCCTGGGTGCAAACCACTTGGATATCATTGGATATTTAAAAGAAAGTTGAAATCAGATGGCTCTATTGATAAGTATAAGACAATGTTGGTGATCAAAGGGTATAGACAAAGGGAGGGTCTAGACTATTTTGACACCTACTCGCCCGTGACACGAATAACCTCAATAAGGTTGGTGATTGCGATTGCTGCTTTGAGAAATTTAAAGGTGCATCAGATAGATGTAAAAACCACCTTTCTAAATGTGATTTAGAAGAAGAGATTTACATGGAGCAACCAGAAGGGTTCTCCGCTCCTGGCCAGGAGGGAAAATTTTACAAACTCATGAAATCTCTTTATGGGTTAAAACAAGCTCCAAAGCAGTGGCACCAAAAGTTTGATCAGGTGATGCTTGAACATGGGTTCAGAATCAATGAGTGTGATAAATGTGTCTATGTGAAAAACACATCCCGAGGCTATGTTATTTTATGTCTTCATGTGGATGACATGCTTATCATCGACAATGATGATAACATGTTAAAGTCAACAAAGGATATGTTGAAAACAAGATTTGATATGAAATACATGAGTATAGCAGATGTGATCCTTAGATTCAAGATCATAAGGACCCAAAATGGTTACGTAAGTCAATCGCACTATGTTGATAAGATCCTTGATAAGTTCTATGCAGAAGACACAGGTGTCTCCTTAACTTCGATCGATACCACTCACCGTTTATCAAAGAATGGAGGCGAAAGGGTCAATCAATTGGAATACTCAATGGTCATTGGAAGTTTGATGTATCTCAGGACATGTACAAGACCAGACTTAGCTTATGCTTTGAGCAGACTAAGCAGACACACAAGTAATTCAAACTCTAAACATTAGAAGAGCATGACAAGATAACTAAGGTACTTGAGATACATGAGAAATTATGGTCTACACTATGGCCGTGATCCAGCTGTCATGGAAGGATACAATGATGCTGTCACACCCTCAAATTCTGGGTCTGGAATTTATCACGGAGGGGTGAGCAAACAGGATCGAACACAGTAGTCACACATGAGATGCAATTATCTATATGATAGTTTTTAGATAATCATTCCATTGAAAATCAGAGTAATAAATATTATGCGTAGCGGAAGTAAAAGATAAATTGTTTCTTAACAACACGTCTATTCATATCTCAATTAATAAGCAATATGTATCTGGAGCTCTTATATGATCCTACGTGCGTGTCCATAAGCTCCTAATAGATACCTGAGAATACATGTAAATCAAGTGTCAACACAGGGTTGGTGAGTTCACAGGTAAGTAAAACATAGTGATAAATCATCA
>BJCN01322181.1:8994-24757 GCA_018326445.1 Flaveria brownii
TGGCGGTGACGGTGATAGTTTACATTCAGGATTATGTCGGGTGGGGGTGGGGTCTCGGGGTCCCGTCTATAGCTATGGCTATCTCGATTGTTGCGTTTGTGTTCGGGTACCCGTTGTATAGGAATATGGACCCGTCGGGTAGCCCGTTTACGCGGTTGGTGCAGGTGTGTGTGGCTGCTTATAAGAAGAGAAAGTTGCCAATGGTTTCGGATGCTAAGATGCTTTATGAGAATGAAGAGCTTGATGCTTCTATTTCTGTTGCTGGGAGACTTCACCATACCAAACACATGAAGTAAGTCTATTCTTTTCATCATTTTTAACTGTAAATGAACGGAACGAACAAAATACGAACGTGAGTTTGTTGACTTTCGATCGTTATTCAAACAAGTGAATGAACATGAACACTTAGTAAACAATATTTTCCCTTTCACATTCGTTATAAAATAAATTTAAATCGTATTCGTATATATACGTTTATTAATATTTTACACGAACATAAAGCAAATGAACACAAATAAACATATACAAGCACAAACTAACACCGACTAAAAGTAAAGAATAATATTCATATACGTAAACGCATACAAGCAACTGTTAGCGAACACTATTAAAGGTAAACAAACAAATGGTCATGAACATAATGAAGTAACATAACATATGTTCATGTTCGTTTGTGTAATTAAATAAACAAAAAGTTTATTTATTTACGTTCGTTTATTTCATAACAAGCTTCTCCGAATGGTTTGTTGAACGTTCAGTTATGAAAACTTGTACGTCTACCGAATATTCAAACTGTATCCCTTTTAAACTAAAAAAATGCAACTTTAACACTTCAGGTTCTTAGACAAAGCTGCAATTGTAACCCAAGAAGACTTTCCAAAATCTCAATCAAAACCAAATCTATGGAGACTAAACACAGTCCACAGAGTTGAAGAACTCAAATCACTACTCAGAATGGGTCCAATTTGGGCCTCTGGTATCCTTCTATTCACAGCATATGTCCAACAAAATACATTCTCCCTCCAACAAGCGAAAACCATGAACCGACACATCACGAACTCGTTCCAGATCCCAGCGGGTTCCATGTCGGTCTTCACCTTAACCTCCATGCTAGCCACCATCATCTTCTACGACCGCGTGTTCGTGCCCATAATGAAAAGACTCACAGGGGTACAAAGGGGAGTTTCTTTCCTTAGCAGGATGGCTATAGGCTTTACAATATCAATATTAGCCTCATTGATAGCTGGTTTCATGGAAATAAAGCGTAAAAATGTCGCTTTTGCCCATGGTTTGATCGACAAACCGCGTGAAATGGTTCCCATAGTGGTTTACTGGTTGGTACCTCAGTATAGCCTTCATGGTATCGCTGAGGCTTTTATGGCGATCGGGCATCTCGAGTTTTTGTATGATCAAGCACCCGAGAGCATGAGGAGCACTGCGGCTGCGTTGTTTTGGATGGCGATTTCGGCTGGAAATTACATGAGTACCCTTTTGGTGACTTTGGTGCATAAGTTTAGCCAAGGGGCAGATGGGTCAAACTGGTTACCTGATGATAATTTGAATAAGGGAAAGTTGGAGTATTTTTACTGGATGATCACATTGTTACAGGTTGTTAATCTTGTTTATTACTTAATTTGTGCAAGATTTTACACTTTTAAGCCCATTGAGGTTGTTCATAGGGATGATAACAAAAGTCATGAGCTTGAGCTAGGAACCCATGTTTGATTAGATGCTTAAAGGGGTGCAGCTTGTAAGGTATATGTAGTGGTCAAAGTCAAAGTTATATGTAGTGGTCAAAGTCAATGGGATATATGTGTTGTAACTTATTTACTATAGTTTGAATCTTGCTTTTGGAAAATCTAATGATAATACAAGTCGTCAATGATCAAACATGTCTAGAAGTTTTTTAGAAAAAAGGCCCAACAGTGGCAATGGATGTGGAACAGTTACACACGATGATATTCTAAACAATTTATTAATAAAGGTTTTATATATATCTTAAATGATATTCTGGACTTAAGTTCGTATAAGTAGTTGTTATATTTCATATATTTTAATTATTCATCAATTTAAAAAAAAGTATATATTTATGTTATGTAAATACCCACCACTAGCACGAACCATATTAAGAAGGTCTACGTTGCGGTTGTATGGACATTAAGATTTTAGTGGGCTACGAGTGAGAGTCTGGTCTAGAGAGCAACAATTTTAACTCACAAGGTCTGGTGCACAGACCGGTTCGGGGTTGGTTTCTTTCCTCCAATGGTGGTTGGAACGTTGAAGATAGTGCAAAGTCAATGACTCAATGGGTCAAGTTTATTTTCTTTGTTAAAGTTTGTTACAGTAGTTTGCGGGGTTAATTGTTGTCAACTAAAAGTGTGAGGGCCATTATTGTCAAGTTGTAAACATTGTTTGTTAATTAGGTGGTTAGTAACTGATTTGAAACTAAAGAGTTCATATGCACAGCTCAATTGACAGTTGAGGGTTGTTCTTCTCAATTTCATCTTTTCTTTGTATGTGTGTAATCATATGTGGTCCTCCTGTATACTCATTCTGGTATGTGAAGATGTGTGTGGTCCTATATGTGTTCTAATATTTAAATTTCCTGTAAATCATTTTGTATGACTAGAAAATTTTTAAAATGATTTTCTACGAAATTAAATAAAAACAATCACCTTCCATCTGATAGTTTATTTATGCATCATAATACGATAATCTTGATCATCTGTCCACTGATTAAATCATGTTTTTAATTAAATAAATCAAAAAATTTAATAAATTTTATTAATTTAATCCAAAAGATATTTGTATCCAAATACTTTTTGGAGAAAAATATGTGGTTATTCTCCAAAGTTTCAACTAACACAACTGTCCCAGCCTGCCACAATGATGAGTCCCTATGATTGACACACAATGCCCCTCATGTCTTGAAAAATGACATCACGTACCCTATTTTATATGTATATACATTTAAAGTCCTTTAAGCTTTGAAATTAAACTTGTGCATTCTACTTTGACATGATTTCTTCTCATATACAAATAGACAATGTAAGGTGTGAGAGAATTTTTTTATACATATTCGCTTGTCATATGTATTGTTAAGAAATGAAAGAAAAATATTATGTAAACTAATAAACAAAAAACCAACTAAATTGATAAATAACAAAGAAAACAAATAATCTAAAAGCAGAGAATAAAAACATGGACTTATATATAGTTTCTCTAGCTGAACTAATAAACAATAGATAGAAAAATAAAACAAATATCTCAATGAATAAAATATTTACTTAATGTTATTTATAAGTAAGAAGATGAAGAATCATAGTATCATTAATGCCAGTTAACTACATACATGACCAATGCATCGTCTCTAGTTACTTTGTGAGCCAAAGAAGCCCCGATAACAAGCCAAATAAAAGTAACAATACCTATTTCAATATCAATTTTAGGTTTTAATGAGCTTTTTAATATAATTACACTTAATTTAAGAAATTAAAAAAACTCATACCAATCGTAAAATTAAAACTTTTCAGCAACCAAGTATAAACTAATAACCAGCAAATAAGCAAAAGTCATCGTCCTTTGCCGCAAAAAAATCTTCAATAATACACAGTTAACCATCCTACAGATAATTTAAAAGATAAAACTACAAAAAACTTCTCCACTTCATCTCTCAATAAATACAAAATATTTGGTCGGCTGATGGTCAATGTATCCCCACTATTCCACTCAAGGGGTGATTTTATCATAACTTGAAAAACAAGGATCACATTACGCGTTTCATTAAAACACAATAACCTAAGGAATCTTCCTAATAATTAGAGAACTCATTGACGAAATGTCACTCACGTCCACGAACACAGACAGTTTGTAACCCGACTCGCTCATATTTTAAGAAAAACCTATCATCGAAAGACTCACTTTGATAAAACCTTTAACCTACTTAAAAACATATTATAATATTACAAGTAATGTGACTCCAACGAATGAGTAATGTCTTCTCATGGAGAATATAATAATAATAATATTATTAATCAAGTCTGACATGCGCTTACCCCAGCGCATATATTCCACGCCGGCACGAAAAGTTGTCATCGGCCACCTTCATATACACCCCCACATCTCCCTTCAACTTCATCGATCACATAATAATAATAATATTATTGACATCACAATGGATATCCTCTCATACTTCACATCCGAAAAGTAAGTTCTTCGTTATTGTTCATCGATTTGTTTGATTTCTTACCACCGTTGATGACTTGATGCTTACATTTATGTGGGGTGTTGTGATGAACAGGATCAGTTTTGATGATGATGAGTTTGAGGATGCTGGAGAAGGAACCGCTCTTGCGTTGATTGCTGATGCGTTTGAGGAATTGTCGGATTTGATCAAAAAGGGGAGCAAAAAGGATGCTTCGTTTGAGTTGGAGTTGAAATTGTTCTGTGACGCTTGTTCGTTGATCTCTGTGCTGTTTGGATCTCTCGGAATCGCTTTTAAATTTGCTGAAATGGAGTACACATCTAAGGTTTGTTGATTTCTTCATCGATTGATTCGCAAACCCAAGGTTAACGATCTGATCTGTTGGATTGTGGTGATTATGTGTGAATGTGTTTTATTCTGATAGTTGATTGTTAGGATACATTAAGATTGAAGTGAAATTGTGCTTTGTATTTGGATTTTGAATTCGTTATTGTCACTTTCAGGTGAATGATCTTGCTGATGCAGCAAGCGTGTATGGCACTTTGGGTAAAGTGATTGATTGTGATGTGAAAGCCGATACGGTTCAATCAGCCGAAAGCCTTACTCGCAAGCTTCGAAGAGTTAGGCAGGGTTTAGATCTTGTTAGAGAGTTGTTTCAGAACTTTTTGTCTACAGAGTATGCATTTATATCATTCAACTGCTTAATTATCATATTCTATGTGTTAATTAGCTTTGATTTTATGAATAATGTTGTGGTGTTGTTGTGGTGTTGTTGTGATCTTGCAGTGATTACTCATTGAAAGAAGCAGCTTCATCTGCTTATAAACAAGTGTGTGCACCATACCACACATGGGCTGTTAGAACTGCTGTTTCTGCTGGAATGTGTGCTCTTCCAACAAGAGATCAGCTTCTGCTGAATCTTAGTGAAACTGGTGAGCTAATCAACTTACATAAAGCTTTACTTTCCCATGAAAATTGGCATAAAGATTAATCAAATCTTGATAAAATCCAAGTACTTTGTGTACCCAAATCATGTTTTTTTTTCTTTCTAAAACATGGGGAAGTAAGCAATTTTGAATTTTTCATGTTTGAACAACATTCTGATGGTTTAATTTTGATATGATCATTGATGATCTGTTACAGATGAATCGGCAGAAAGTGAGATGAGAAGGTATATAAAGGCCTCTCTTCCGGTTATAAAGTATATTGATAATCTGTTCACTTCAAGGAGCATTACATTGGATTGGTGATGTTATACAAGATATCTATTTTTTTTTATGCTTTTAAGGTGTGATTGTCTTATTCTTTTTGTATATTGGCTGTTCTTTTGTTAGGGTTAGGTAAATTGTGTAAGAATTAGCTAGCTTTTATTTTGTATCACCATTTCACATTCTTAGAATCACACCCACATATTTGTTCAATAAAAGAATTACCCATATGTACTTATGGTTTTGGTTATTGCTTCTATTTGTCCATTCTGTCTTCATTTTGCTGGTTATACGTGTGTACTTATGGACGCAATGTAGTTCGAAAAATGACATTTTGTTTCATGTGTGTTAAATAGTTGGTAAATGTCGATAAATCAACCTTGATGTTATATAATTATAGTAGTTGTGTTATTGAATTGAAACAATCTGGCTATTATTGATTGAAGACATGTGACTTGAGGAGTTTAATTTTGGTTTCTTATTTCAAGACGACATAAATTTAAAAATAACTGAATCTTGTCAGTGATACGAGTTTAACCTAGCTTTTCTCATACTGAGCTTTGATTTCTAAGAGTTTTGGTTTGATAGATCTTAAAGGAATGAGGGTTCAATTTTGGCGTTGGGAAGTTTGGCCGAAATGCACTAAAATTGATCAATTTTGGATTCTTGCATTTTTGGTCTTTGGCAGCCTAACTTTTATTTGACCAAAAAGGGCTCAAAAACAATTCAAACACACACAAACACTTCAAGATCCATTGATCAAGACAACAAAACCGTCATATACCCCAAAACACCCTTGATCATAAAGTGCTATGGATGTCTTCTTCACCTCCTTGATCACCTTTTTTTCATCATTCGCTCAAGTTCCCTCGTTGATCATGATCATTTTATGCTCAAGCAACCTCTCTTTTAGGTATATACATTTGTATGCTTACATGATTAACAGTTTAACATGGTCCCACTCTTAATATCGTCATAAATACACAAAACGAGTTTACGTATATAATCGGCAATTAATAAATTATCATCGGAGATTACGAGTGCTTTTGTTTTCCTGTAAATTATGGATCTTTAGTAGTTATTACTTACTATCACATTTGCGGATTTTCTAGTTTTTATGATCAAAATTTGATCTGAAATCTTTTTTGACGGTTTCTTTTTATACACTTCAATCATGATTTTCTTAGATCCATACTTAATCCGATCAAAACTGTTGATTTTACATAGATAAAAATCGTGGATTAGTTGCTTATAATGACTAACAGCTTGCATTTTTACAAATTATAATAACCGAACTATGATGTATGATAGTAATATATTTGTATTTGTTACCCACCACAGTAATATAATTTTAACCTATAAATAATAACATTGCGTTTGTTATGATATGTAGGTATCATAACAAAAATCTGATTCTATAATCAATATATGATGACAATCAAATCCGAAACCGATGGGAATACCTGAAATCCGATACATTGTGACGAGTATGGGTCGGGTAAAGTAGTAGGTAAGGTTTGGAATTATTTTTTATCATTTTCACGGTTATGAGATATGTATGGGATTACATGATATTGTTTACCCTAAATATTTATACGATTAAGCATATTAATACCTTATATAAATGTATTTATTCTGATTATGTTATATTTATATGTAGTTATTTTATTTATATTATACTATCTCCAAATATTTTTAGTTACAATGTCCCTCTCATTCGATCATGCTTCAAATATCCTACTCTAGTAACTCGATAACAAAACTTTTGGTTTTCCTTCGAACCCTAGCCACTATAGAAAGAGAGTCATCCAAACAACAACAGATAGATTTGATTGAATAGAGAAAGTTACAAAGAGATTTGTCCCAAGTGATACTTGAACGGTTATCCAACAAATATTATTCATGAAATAAACGAGTACATCCAATTACCCGCAGGTATGTCAGTTATCTGACATGTAACTACCTGGTACATACTCAAAATGTTTTTTGGCCGAGTATGGGACATAATTTTTTAATCGGGTATGATGTTGGGATTACTCAGGGCCGGCTCAACCGCATTGCGGGCCTAAAGCGAAACAAAACTTTGAGGCCTTCTAAATATCATTATTAAAAAGTTTCATCTTTTATCCGAGCTTGAGAACGATAATATAAAAAATGACAACTAAATAGCTTCTAGAATCTAATCAAAACAAGTTAAATAACAAAACAAAAAACAACTATTTGGCAAAATTATGTTTTAAACAATCTAGCAACTATTTACTTAAAACAACATTCAAAACAAGTTAACTAACAAAATAGAAGCTATGGAGACTAGAACAGCATATAACAACTAATCTAATCCATACCAAGTTAACAAATCAATGTGCAACCACTATTATGCTTCAAACTAAGCTAACTATTAACTAATCAATATTCATCAACTATTGTACAATCAATATTCAGCAACTACTCCAATTCAAACCAAAATAGCAACAATTTTAACTCAAAAACAACATTCAAAACAAGATAACCAACTTACTTACAAAAGAGTAGATGATGAATCGATAATCAAAACAGTGGCGGAGTTTGAGTGAAAACTTAGGGAGCGGGGGCGAAAGCAAACAATTTTAGGGGGGCGGACTCTATATTTTTAAAAAAAATTACACCACCGGACCAAAAATTTACACTTTCGAGCCGAAAATTTACACGCAGATGAATCACAGTCTCGCACTCGGCACTGCAGTAGAAACACAGTCTCGCACGACGACAGAATCAACTCATTAATCAATCGAGTGAATCAAGGAGCAAATCTGCAGATGACGAATCACTGAATCCTCAACTTTAGTAGAACCAGACGATGAATCTAGATTCGACAAGCAGATGAATGGTCGAATGGATAATGAATAGATAACTCAAGAAGTAGATAACCAGAGATGATACCACACTCATATAACGAAATCGGGAGAAGGAAACCCATTGACGTTTTATTGTTCAAGAAATCTTCGAATCTGATGAATTGAGAAGCGTGTTGCGGAAGATGGAAAGAACACGCAGGCTTTTCTTGAGTTTCTTAGCCCACATAACCAAAATTTTAAAGCCCAATGATGATATATATAAATTCACATAAAATTTTGAGGCCCTTTGAAAATGGGGCCTAAAGCATTTGCTTTAGGGCTTGACCCATTAGGCCGCCCCGGGATTACTTAAACTCGTCTCAAACTTGTCCACTGTCATCCCTAGTTATTGTCGAGTTGGTTTTATGTCAATTTTCAATCAAATCGTTAACTAAGGTTTCAGAAAATGACAAACCAAACCGACTCGACCGGGTGGGTTGAACGAACATGCCAATTTTAGCGATTTGTGGAGATTTGTTCCTCTCTAAAATCAGTAGTTATATTTAGAGTTCTAAAAGTAAAAAACTACAAGGCTAAACATCCTGTTCGTTTTATACGTCTTGTTTCAAAAGCACCACCTCTATTGGAGCCACGTAGTGGCCATGCACACGTATGCATGGAAGTTATGTTATGTTATGTGTTTTGTTTTAAGTCCGGGTCATGGGGAGATGAATGTAGTGGAGTAGTGGGCAACTATGCTCATGGGTCGGTTGAGTCTTCCTTTATTGTTGCTATTTCCTAATTTCTAGTAGTAGTTGTTTATGCACGATGTACTTAGTTGGCTATATATAGCCTGGTATTGCTTAATGAAACTTTATCGAATTCAGTATACTTTGTGTTTCTATATGCACTTGTCACTACAACCTCGACCAGTAAACCATCAGCCCATCTAAACCTTCTTAACCATCGAATCAAACCGCAAACCAAACCCTCAATATATGGTTAGTTGCGGGTTAGACCAACAAACTCAAATAACATTCATGTTTGGGCGATGATTCCTCTGTCACTTGTAGCATTTCACACTTCGTCTTCTCCGCCTCACTCTCTCTCCATATCCCTACATCTCACTCTCCCTCTGCAATTCACCCACAATCTCCAACTCCAACCACAATGTCGTCTTCTCTCCTTCAATCTAGGGCTCCACCAGCACTCTCCTTCTCCTCATCAATCTCCGGCCCCAAGTCGCAACATCGATTCACCTCTTCCCGCACCCTCACATTCACTTTCACTCGCCGCACGAGGAAATCCACCATCAACGCCAAAATCAGAGAGATCTTCATGCCTGCACTCAGCTCCACCATGACTGAAGGCAAGATCGTGTCGTGGATCAAGTCTGAAGGCGATGTGCTCGCCAAAGGTGAGTCAGTTGTCGTTGTTGAGTCCGATAAGGCGGATATGGATGTTGAGACGTTCTACGATGGAATCCTTGCTGCTATTGTGGTTCCGGAGGGTGAGTCGGCCCCCGTTGGGGCTCCGATTGGGTTGTTGGCGGAGACTGAAGCGGAGATTGAAGAGGCCAAGGCGAAAGCTGTTAGTGCTGGTGGTGCGTCTCCGGCGACTCCTGCTGCTTCTGCTCCTCCGCCGCCCCCGCCGCCACAGGCTCCGGTTGCTGCTCCTCCGACACCGGCTGCGGCACCGGTGGAGGGACCGAGGAAGATTGTTTCGACGCCGTATGCGAAGAAGTTGGCGAAACAGCATAAGGTGGATATAAGTAAGGTGGTTGGGACTGGGCCGTTTGGGAGGATTACTCCGGCGGATGTTGAAGCTGCTGCTGGAATCACGCCTGCTAAAAGCTTGGCTCCTGCTGCAGCTGCACCGGTGGCAACTGCTACTGCTGCTGCTGCTGTTTCGGTCAAATCGGCACCGGCGTTTGCTGAAATACCTGGGGCAACTATTGTTCCGTTTACCACAATGCAAGCTGCGGTGTCGAAGAACATGATCGAGAGCTTGTCTGTGCCAACGTTTCGCGTTGGTTACCCTGTTATGACTGACGCTCTCGACGCCCTATATGCGAAGGTGAAGATCTAGACTTACATATCACTTGTTGTTATTTGATCATGATCTTACTTGTTATATGATTTGATAGTTTGATTGAATTATTGTGTTTTGTGAATTAACTGTTGGTTGGTTGGTGGATCTTTAGGTTAAGTCTAAGGGTGTTACCATGACTGCTTTGCTAGCAAAGGCTGCTGCAATGGCTCTCGTTCAGCACCCTGTGGTGAATGCAAGCTGCAAAGATGGAAAGAGTTTTACTTATAACAGCAGCATTAATATTGCTGTGGCTGTGGCTATCAATGGTGGTTTGATCACCCCTGTTCTCCAGGATGCTGACAAGGTTTGTGGACTGTCGTGATTTTGAGTGCTTTTAGAAAGTTTGTACATCAAAAGACTTAAATTTTTATCATAAAGAGATCCCAATATGTTTTTAGGAGGTTGATTTTATCCTTTTGTACTTAAATTGTAATGAGTTCCTTGTAATCTGTTGTAGTTGGATCTTTATCTGTTATCTGAGAAATGGAAGGAGCTTGTAGAGAAAGCACGATCAAAGCAGCTTCAGCCACATGAGTATAACTCAGGTAACAACCAAGTTATATTAGTTTCATTTGGTAATTTTGGATCTTGTTTCAATATAAAAACTTGTGAACAAATGGTATTGACTTGTTACTTGTGTGGTGCTGGTTGCAGGGACCTTTACTCTCTCCAACTTAGGCATGTTTGGAGTCGATCGCTTTGATGCTATTCTACCTCCTGGGCAGGCATGAGTTAACAAATAGCATGATTTTGTAAAAGTGTTTATCTCTGCAAGTTAGGTGTGGTCTTATAAAATGTTCATTTGTTCTAGGGGGCTATTATGGCTGTTGGAGCTTCAAAGCCTACTCCTGTTGCTGATAAAGATGGATATTTCAGTGTGAAAAGTCAAATGCTGGTGAGTTTTTCATATCTTAAATGACATATTAAACCCATATGATCTTTATTGTGAATTTGCAATGACCTCTGGAAGAAAAGAAGATCTAATAGAAATACATCTGACTGTCATATGTTTTCTTAATTTTGGTAACCTGCATTAGCCTTGTTGGTATCCAAAATCCTTGCTAGATGACCTGATTAGTCGTACTTCACTCTTATCTAGTTACCTTTAATGGAACGGAATAAGGAACTGTTTGGGTTGACTTATCTTGCAAAGGCCTCAAAAAAGAAAGATTAAATCCTAAGTTATCATAATCCACTAAATGAGATCAGAACTGACATGGAGAAATCTCTCTTTCTGTGGTGTTTCTTTGATCATTTTGTCCCAATTTTTGTTTTTCCTTTTATGAAAATATTTGAGCTGAAGATTATAGTCAAATCCATACCTTGACCCTGTCTTATTTCCATGGTCTATGTTAAATGCTGACCTTCATTCTGTTTCATTCTCGAAGTATGTTAAAAGCCTAGTTCATATATATGTATTCACAGAGATGAATGAAAGTTGAATTGGGGTTAACTTCTTAAAAATTCATGAGGTTTCATCTGAGAGAAAACTTATAAGTTTCAGAAAATTTAAGATAAGAGATCAAAATTTGTAACTTTTGTAAATGTCAGATTGGCCCACAACACTTTTGTCCAAAATAAATTTAAGCTTTTAATAAGCTATCAATTTGTTAGATATGATTATAGTAATTATGTTATTTCAATAATATTCTAGCTATATGATTAAATTGATTTTGGAGGTTTTATGCACTAAAAATACACTTTGGGTACTTTTGACCCGTTTTCTTTTTAGATATTACCTGCTTGGCCTGTTAGAGATAATACCTGAATTGACTTGTTCATAAGTAAATGGTTTACAATTGCCGCCTCTAGGTTCAAACTTGAGTTATGGAATTTTGAAAATTATGGTATCTTCATGTATATATATAGGATTTTCATGTTGCTAATTTGCTACTGTTTCATTTTGTTCTTTCCATATAATTTTGTCATAAGTTTTTCCATGAACCAGATTACCTTGGATGTTGAATATAGTTACATATTCGATTCAAGCAATGCCTGTGCCTGTATGTGAGACTATTAGTTGCATTGAATTTATGTTCTTAGAACAATAAAACATTCATATTATACCAGAGGTGGCAACACAAGTTTTATGTGCTGGTCAAAATGGGTTAAGTGGGTTGAATCCATCAATACCTTTTGTCCGTATTCTAATTATTTTGTTAATACTTGATGTATGAAATATAATTAAAATGAATCTTATAACACAATTTATTTGAAATGAAATGATTTAGCGTCATACTTCTTGCATTTTAGCTTTTCTCTACACTTATTCCTGCAATACTCTAACCTGTGTTCTGCAACCTAATTCCCAGGTTAATGTAACTGCTGATCATAGAATTGTATACGGAGCCGACTTGGCTGCCTTCCTTAAAACCTTTGCAAAAATCGTTCAAGAACCCGATAGCTTGACAATGTAAGATGCTACAACAATTTGCATAACATGGTACGTGATACAGCATTTGGGTCAATGGTCAATGCAGCTAAGAAACTTGGTTTGCAGGGGTAGCATTGTTTGGTTTCTAACAGATGCGATATTATGTTGTACTATCATTCTTATTTCTTTTTTCTCATTTTCTGGATATTTTTTAGGGGATTCTCGAACATGTTCAATAAAGACATGCACTGACTTATATACACACATATATGTATGCAAAGGGGCACGTTTAGTACAAACCTGATCTTAGTATAGAATTATGAGAACTGCTCAATCGTTTTTTTTTTAGGAAAAAAAAACACAAAATACATTTTAAATAATTTTTTAACCTTTTTTTGTAAAACGCAAATAAGATATCAAATTTCTTTCGAGTCTATTTGTTTTCAACGGCAAAAAAATGCCAAAGTATTTTTGGATTTTGTATAAAAGTTATGTGGCATTTCAAGGAATATTTAAATGTTCAGGTACTTTATTTACAAAGTGGTTTTTTACATAACAGTAGTAAGAAACATGAATCCTAATTCCTATATATGGAATGGTGTGTGAGGCCCATCACATAGTTGATAATTGAAATGCACATGATGTTTAAACAAAGGAACATATATGCTTTCCCTAACATGACATCAAGTAGTCCAAAAGGAAGCCCTTAATTGTTGGAAAGGTGACTTAACCTACTCATCTTTCTTCTTCTCAAGTTTTCCATCCTCAATTCTTTCTTAAACTCAACCTTAAAAACCATCCTCAACTTTTTAAATCCATGCAAACTAAATCTACATGCGCACCCATTCAAACGCATATATAATATAAATCATTTACCCATCAAATTTTCTACATACTTAGATCAATATTGGTAGCTATTGATTTATCAAGAATCGATGGAAGGACAGGCAAGCATCGAGTTTCTTACAAATTAAACTAGTTTTGTCGTTTGAATATAGAAAGATTGGGATATTTGGCTAATCGTTGTTATCCTTTTTGGTGTGTTGGAAATTTGTAGATATGTTGCATGGTGATGAGGGTTAACCTTGATTGCAATTCATGTTGCAGAAAAATGAGGAGAAACATTTTAAACATGAAAGGTAAATACCCAATTTATGAATATATAAGCACTTTATATGTGCTACATAAAATTCACACACTATAATAGAATATAAGAATACATATGTTTTTAATTCTCTTTCTTAAATTTACTATCTGGTTTGCAATGAAGAAATAGAGAAGCACTTAATTGAAAAGCAACATAATCGAGTTAGCGTGTGTGGAAGGTTTAAACCTGCTGATGTTGCTATAAAGTTAAGGAAAAAGATGAACCGTCGAGTTGAAATTCTAGAAATCGAGGAGGTGATGCCTCATTATAAAGCAGAGCAAGAAACTCAATTTGTAAATCACTACAAATATTATTGACGTGTTAAAGTTCTTATGATGAATCATATCATGTAAATGCATACATGTAAATAATTTCAAATTTTCTTCTTGGTGTGATTTCATGATTATGGATGGTTGAACATTTGATGTCAATAAATCAACTATACAATAAAATATGTATTCCGTTGATCTGTATAAATAAACCTCAATAGAAAATTAGAGTTTATGATATCACTAAGATTCAAACTAATATTCACTCAACTCTCAGTTATATTTGTAAATTTTAATAACCAAATACATACAAGAGTTTTCCAATATTTAACATAATCCTCTATTATAAATTTCCTTAAATTTTGGGATTTCATTTGTAAACCAAAACGCAACATATAGTTGTGCCCATGATAAAATTGTCCAGATTTTATCTGATGAAATCATCGGGGTATAGATAAAAACATATGTTGAGTCAGGTGTTAAAGATAAATCACTTTGGTGAGTAATGTTGTTAGATAGTAAGACTTGTATAATTTATGAGCACTCACTTGTGACAAATACGAGCATCCTCTTTTGAAAAACTTGAGCATATACTTTATAACGAATTCCCCAATGATACATCAACTAATAATGAATATGCTGCATGTTTCCTATAGCTATTTTGTCTTTTGAGCCTTAACTAATAATAATACATCTAGATAATATATATGTAGGACAGGACAATAGATTACTATTGTCCAGTACAATAAGTAAAAACAATCCTATGAAGTTATAAACTTGTGTATAAACAAAATTTATTCGTATTACGAAATTTGTTATAACAATCGGCTAAGGTGATGAGGACTTGAAGCGGGTTCAAAAGATCAACTTTTGGAATTAGGGGGCGTTTGGTTGGAAGGAATGGAATTGAGAAACTAGTATAATTTTCAAGTAAAATTATGTTTGAGTGTGTAATCAAATATAAAACTCAAGGGAATGTTTCATCTCAAATTCTATTGGTTGTGTGATTTCAAATTCCCTCTCTAGATAAAAGGATTTTGAAATCCCACAACCAAGGTGTTAAAAATATATAGTGTCAATTCAATATCAAACACATATTTGTTATCAATATTTTTTGACTCGTGATCATTGTTTTTTATTGTTTACATGGTATACTTGGATTTTGATTACATGATTGGGCTTGCACATGGAATTGGGCTTGGAGCTGTTGGGCTTGGAGATGCTCGTATGTTATGAAGTTTTCTGTAAGATTTTGAATATACATGGGGACTTCATCTTTGTGAAAGGATATACAGAAGACTCCTCATTTTGATACAACAAGAACAACAAAATGTAGCACGAGTGGTTTGCAGCATAAACATCTGGTCTTCATCTTGTGATTCATTCTGTTCATATCACAATCAGATGGTTACAATCTTTTTTTCGTCTCTTGGACTTGTTTGTTGTCATTATCTTGTTCTTGTTCTAGGGTTCATTGTGTTGGTGAATCTGTTGGGGTCTGAGTTTAGGTTTGAATGTTATCTTGTATATCTTCGTGTTGATGTTCTATGTCTCAGTATTTCTTGGTTTTGGTTTGTTCTTGTGATCAGAATCGTATTGTTCTTCTTCCTCCTAGTTTGAGATTGTAAGCAATTGGTTTGGGTATCAATATTGGATT
>BJCN01322186.1:0-12488 GCA_018326445.1 Flaveria brownii
AAACTAGCATTGTGTCAAACTACCATTGTGTCAAACTACCGTTGTTTTAAACAACCATTGTGTCAAACAACCATTGTTTCAAACAACCATTGTGTCAAACAACTATTGTGTCAAACAACCATTGTGTCAAATTACTTTTTCGCCCCTCCACCTGTTAGCAGTTTTTCACTTATTTACATATTTGCCACCGCGTTTTTTTGAACCATTATCTATTTTAATAAGTTGATCCAATGGCCAGAATTACTTCTCACTCTTTTTAGAATTTATGGCCTTTGTAGCATATCCTCTCCCTAATTTGAATTCAGTTTTATGTAATTTTTATGATTTACCCTACACCTACAAGTTACACTTTATCTCCATAATTTAATTATTACACCTTTTCATTTTCTTTTTCCAAGTAGGAGCGAATCTATTCTTATCGATAACGGGTTACCCGACAGCTATAAAAATATTTAATTATATATATATATATATATATATATATATATATATATATATATAATTGCATCTCGAGCAATATTTAAAAAAAATTAACACCGACTTAAAAAAAATTGTAAAAGAAATAGTGAAATGATAAAGATAGAAAACATAATGTTTGTGTCACACCCTCAATTTCCACGAACGGGGTTTTACCGTTAGGCGTGTGACTTGACTAGGATCTCAGATAAGCACCAGTTACACCAAACGACTCGATAATTACAAAACACATAAGTTGCTTAATTTTAATGAAACAAACCAAACATGTTTAAATATTGCGGAAGCGAAATTAGAAAACATTTAAACAAGTGTTAAAACTGCGCAACGCGCGCCCAAACCAATTTAAGTAATGTAAACGTAATTAGACCATAAATCAGTTTTTAAGTGAAAGGAGAATGATATGCAGTGGATGCAGTGCTCTTGGACGTGCCATATCAACGACCTGAGAGAAAAAATGCTATGATCAGTACAAGACTGGTGAGTTCACAGGTTTATCGGAAAACAGTAATTAATAGTAATAAAATTCCAGACTTAGTAATCAAAGCATATAAGTAGGTAACTAGCCTACAGCAAGTCACTATGTGTATGAAGTCGCGACCGAGCTAACAGCAATAATAACAATAATGTATGCCCCGGCTGTGGAATCTCGACCACAACACTGTAAAACAGACTAACCATTAACACCCCCCCTCCATTGAATATTATTGCCATCACATAACTCCACTTAGCTTTATCAATATAAACATGCAGAAACATTTTAACTAATACACACATAATAATAACATACAAGAACATACACATGCATTACATTCTTGCACACATAAAATGTCTACCTACCTACACTGCACAATAATAAACAAAGGAAACACACCAATATGTATTTGCATCGTGGAAACATATTTATATATAAACAAAGGAGCACACATAAAGATATATTTACATCACAGCAGCATTATTTTCATACAAAAGAAGCACCCACATACCATAATTGTATACGTACATCAGAACATACCTCAATCCAATTCAATACTCACAACCCATACATGAGAGAACACACACTACGCAGCAAGATACACATACACGCACCATCGGTCAACACACACAAAGTCACACAACATGCGATGCATCGATATATATACAAACAATACCTACAACCGAGAACACTCATATATATATATACACACGCTCGAACACGCCATAGCCAAGAACCTATGAACACACACGCAGAAGATACACCCACATCAACTCGTGGCCCCAACCCAGACGCCCGTAACCGAATCTCCAGTCAGAACCCAACGAACATAGTAATCGGACGAATCCTTAACCGAAACACTAATGAAAACAAAACGATACATTACCGAGTGCAGGCCAAAGCGATTGTTTTTCCTCGGTTACCAATCATGCGACGGTTCACGAGGTGGTCGGTTGCTTCCCACGGTTGTCAAACGTGCGATGGGTCGCGAGGGGATGGTCACCGGAGCACGGTGGTCGAAGCTTCTCGTTCAAGTGTGAATGAAGGATCGACAACAGGAGGTTTCTCCTATGGAAAGGTAGGGCTTTGATATGGAGAGGTGATCGATATATGAGAAGCAGGGCTGGCCCAATAATATACCAGGCCCAAGCTAGGGCTTTAGGCCTCCAAAATAATAAGGCCTCTAATTTCTTATTATTATAAGTAGTTAGCCCATTACCCAATTAACCCATTAACCCAATTGCCCACCGGATTATCCATTAGCCCAGACCCACTGAGATTACCTAATCGGTTGTCAATGATCAAGATGGCCTTTTCACTCTCGCCCCTCGTCGCTCAGACTCTCGGTAGAGGCAAAATGGCCGAAGGCCGATTGGCCAATGGTCAAGGCAGACTGCGGAGTCGGGAGGCCGAAGGCCGATTGGACAATTACGAGTTTTATCACGCTCTTCCTCTCTTGTCTTCTTGATTTAAATTCCAAAATCGTATAACATCATCGAACCATGAGTTTCGATTCTGATTGGTTTTCATGTTCTTCAAGGTTCATCTATCTCTTTCCATCTACATTAGGGAACATCGGTTTGTAAGTCCATGGATTACAGTTGAAATCGCAACCGATTGCTATCCAATGGATTCCAGGTTCTTTTCGCTACCTTCAATAGTTAATGGTGTATGTTTGATCTGTTTGTTGTGGTAGCAGACATATATTATTGCAGAAATAGCTATGAATCTTTAGGAGAAGATGAAGACTGTAAGACCCTTCTCTCTGTTTTTTTGGTATTTTCTGTCAAGCATTTCGGTGAACACCTTGTGTGCATTCTGTGAACTATGAATACATACTCTTAAGAGACTGGGGGGTGTTTGGGATTGATGATTTAAAGAACTTATTTCTGTAGAATTTATTTGTAAAACCAAAATAAGATCTTAGTGGTGAACTAGAGCCTGAAATTAAAATCCTTTTAATTGGTTTATATTCATTATCATCTGTTTATGATGAACTAGGGCTCTAAAATGATGAAATCCAATGGAGCATCTATGGCGAACTTGAGAAGGGATCCAACAAATTATTTGCTCATTTCCACTGAAAACAAAGTATTCTTTCGAGCTCCTTATGTTGCTTTCATCCCTCACTATTCTACTAATTTTCATATTTTATTTCTTCTAATTTCACTATTTCTTTTTGTTTATAGGGTTACCTAAGGGACAAAGAGAACGGAGGAATTAAGATCTGATGGGTGCACCGGAGAAGTTGGCTGCTTCACATACAATACCTTCGAAAGAAAGCTTGGAAGTCAAAGATGCACAATCAGTTTCATCATCTCTAAGTTCGTTGTTCATTACAGGTAATTCAGATCATTACGAATATATTTAAATTGAATTAAGTTTAATTTAATTTTCATGATGTATCCTTACATTGCCTTGAAGTGAATTGCAGAAGTTCAAGCAAGGTCAGGCAATTTTCTGTGGGTACGAAGGCGGGTTTCATATCAGGTTAGTTTTCTGCCTTTCTGGTTTGTTGATTCGTTTGTGAATTGGTTATTTGTGAATTATTGATTGTTTGTTTCTAATCTGGTTATTTGTTTTGTAAGTATAACTAGTTAGTTTATTGTTATTAAATCTGATTAGGAAGTATAACTTGGTCGCTTTGAAGTTAAAACTTATAATAATGTCAAACGGAATCCGTAAGTTTGAATGTGGTGCATCAAAAAGGGATTAAAAGGCTAAACGAGAAGCTTTAAACTAGTTAATTTATTGTTATTGAATCTGATTAGGAAAATTTTTATATCAATATTTTTTAGAGGGCCTCATTTTTTTTGTTTGCTTTAGGCCTCCAAAAACGTTAAGCCGGCCCTGCCAGCGACCATCAAATCGGTCACCACCGGCCACCACTACCACCACAACCACGACCACCACCACTCACCACTACCAAAACTATTACCACCAAAACCACTAACGATAACCACTACCACCATCGGCCACCCCACCACTGGGAACCATAGGCCGCCACCACCACCGTTACCACCCACCACAACCGGTCACCACCACCCCACCACGACTGACAACCACCAGCAGTCACCAACAGCCACCACCAGCCACCACCACCAGCGGCTGCAACTACCACCATCGATCACCACCGTAACAACTTTGAATTCCATTTCTTTTTTTTTCCTACCTAACAAACACCATAAAATAATGATTCATTTCATTTTCATATGATAACCAAATAAGATAATAGAATGTAATGATTTATTTTATTATTTTGTTCATTCATTTATCTTATCATTTCAATTCCTTCATTCATTTTATTTACTTCATATCAAACAGACCTTGTTTTTTCTACTATTTAAAAATACATATGTGACATTTTCAAATTGGATTAGTAAATGATAAAGGTACCACATTAATATTAGTTATAACTAAAAATACTAAATAATTAGGAAAATGAGGTAATCTGGACGCTTTAACACTTTGTCACTTAAAAGTTACTATACAAATTCTTAATAAAAACTAAATACTTGGTAGAAAATGAGCCATCTTTTCTTTTTTAACTCTTTTTGAAGTGGGGGTGGCAAAAGATGATGGAGACTCTTTGTATGATTTTATAAAAAGATCATGACAAAACTAAATTTGTGAAGAGAAGCCATCTTAAATATATACAACTAATATAATATCTTCTTAGATCGCATTTAGATTTTAAAAAGCTTATTTTAGTAAAGAACAAAATATCATAGCACATCGAGAACAAAATAACAACCATATGTAGATAAATTTATGTTGCCGCCAGCATAATTAAAAAGTTTAAAGTGCAATACGATAAATTAATACTTATACTAAAATCTAAGCATTGTCGTGTGACAGTTATTTTTTTCCCGTCTGGTTAAATTTTAGGTTAAGTACAATTCATTGTGAGATTTGAAAATGAATGAAAAATGATCAGCGGTTGGCGTGCATGTGAGAGAGTTACCTTTTGCGGATTTCTCACGACCCCATCCTATCCTCGTCGGTTTATGTTTTTTGGTTTTAAATTTAGAGAGAATTGTTATTTTTCTATTAGTGGTTTGGTTATATTTGTCATTTTATTTAGAATTTTTTTTTTGGCATTTGATTCCCCAGGATTTTAAAAAATTATCATTTTAATCTAAGAACGTTAACTTCGTTAATTTAACATGTTAGACTTGTATATTGACAAAATTACCCTTTAAAATACGAAATCCTCAATTACATAACCATAATCGAGTGAAACTAAATCATGACATACACAGAGATGGCGACTAGAGACGATAGTTTTTATTATACAACCCCTTAATAATGGATTCCCGTTCCTTCTCTCCAACGATGAAACCGACCATCTCGTGATTCAATCATGATGAAATGTTCGAACATGAAAAGATGAAATGTCTGATACACGTTTCTAGAATAGAACAATAACACGTGAATAAAATTTTAACAACAACACTTAAAAATAAATTAGTTTTTTGTCTTTAAATGTAAAATTCTATAATCATCCTTTTTAACATTTTAAATTAACGGTGTTAACATTTTTGGATGAAAATAGCAACGTTTAAAAATCCTGGGGAACTAGATACAAAAGAAATCTTTTTAGATGAAATTGGTAAATGTAATCAAACCATAAAAAATAATAATAACAATTCACTCTTTAATTTATTTGGTTATTGAAAAGTCACAACAATAACATATAACCTCACGGCTTAAATCATTGCTTATGTCAATCTAACATCACATAGCACATATTCATTCCTTTGTGTAGTGGATCTGTGGATGTATAAGTTATAATCATATTTGAATTAACTTGTCTTTACTAGGCATAAGTTTTTGTAAAACCCTCATTGCGCGTGACAAACTGACAACTTTCTCCTGTTCATATTCTTATTTTCATCTTGGTAGAACACTTTAAAGGTTGGTGGGTTTGATCAAGACCTATGCTGAAACAATATGGTGGAGCTCTAAAATAGCATTAACTAACTAATAAAGTTGGTTTTGCCTTTTGACTAATCGTTGCCATTACTAGGTCGATAAGTCTCCGTTTGTATTCACCTTTCGATAGAACGAGATCCGTCAAAGGATTATCTGTCATTCTCTAGTTCATGTGGAAGGGAACGACGCTAAGTGAAAGCCAAAAGAAGTGTTCTTTCCATTTATTCAGACTATACGACTTTTCTTACACAAGAAAGTCTAAGAGCTTTTTGCTTCTCTATGTTAAACCGATCACCAATCCTATCTAATTTGTATATTTTTGAGAGAGGGTTAGTGACGGAGCTCCATTAAAGGCCTTACACGACACCTAGGAGTTGGTGATTGTAATTAGTCTTAAAAAAGTATGATTCTAGCAGGAATGCAACATGGTGTTTAGTCTGATTAGTCGTAGCGCCCCATGGGGCGTTTTATAAAGTATACAACTTTGTGACCTACTTCGACACCAGGAATATGAAACACATTTGGTCATTTAACCTACAAGCAAAGTATATAAGTAAAAATGTACAACTTTGTAACTATGAACTCACGATGTCAACACCAATAATACGAGATGTATGTGCTTATCATACCTACAAACAAAGCATGTAGATACAAGTAAATAAAGTATTAAGTACTTAAAAATATTTATAGCACTCACATCATGATAGACTAAGGTGCATGATAGTGTATTTGTGATCTAACAATTGTTGATCCGGACCTATGAGATCATAGTGTGCTAGAGCTGTAGAAGATCAACATCCACACAATGGTTGGTCCAAATTAACAGAAAACAATACACGGCTCCATAAGTTAAGACATTCAACATGGATATTAAATGCAACGACATAACATTCTTAGCATTAAACGGTATAGTGAGTTCATACAACAAGAAAGTAGCAACTCATGGTATTATGTGACAAGTCACAAGGGCAAGGTATGCAACGAGGCACACCTCATTAGTCTAATAAGCGGAACAACGTATGCTCTAGTCATATGAGTACTCCCTCCAAAGGGAAAGTGAACATTTATCACACCCTCATTAAGTACTCTCTCTACACACATACATGTTATGTAAATGAGATTATTACATAACATTAGATTATTACAAGAACACACACAACAAATCTAAACCATTTGATTCAGAAATTTTTATTTTATACTTGTTACACACAAATGCATAGCCATCAAATTAGTTTGTTCATATGTCTTTCATCAAATTAGTTTCATATTGTTTCACTAAACATGTATATGTTATATACATAAAATTCATTTTGTAGAACTTTCAGGATAGATGAGCGAGTAACAATAAAGCTTACCATTGCATCATTTTCTTCTATTTTTAATATTTTAAAATTGAAAAAATATATGAATGGTTCAATTAGTTCCAATTGTTCTTGCAATAAATAGTGTTATACATAAACCCCTTCACTATACACACATATACATACATAGATACACACCCAAACATATGGTATTTATACTATTCGCATCCATTATTCTACAAATGATAATACTTAGTTGCTTATAATCTTAAGAATACATTTACGTTCTAATCATATTTAAACACATATACTTGATAAAGTTACATAGTGTATAACTCTTTATAATAAAATAATATTCTTATATGTGTTGCTCTTGACATAAATAGTTTATTACCCAAAAGAAAATTTCAAAAATAGTCAATGTTGTACGATGTAGTAGTGCTAAAGAAACATAATTATAAGATTGCAATCGTCAACCACTAAGTACAAGCTTTAGTAGTCCTACATTATTATTTAAACCGACCTGCAAATGTAACTTTTGATGTGTGAAAACAATCCACTTTGGTTATCATATGTAGGCCACAATAATGGCCATCTTAATCTTTTAACCAGCATTAAGGCACTATGAGTAAAGAGAAAAAAGAGGAGTAAGATACATTACCTTAATCCAGGAAGGCAACTGAGGACCATTATTGCTTACTGCAAAGGCGATGCGGTGTAAAGTTAGCCAACAAGATGTATACAGAAATGAAAATTATCGATCTAACAATAAACTTTAGAGGTGGCAAAATGGATGGGTTGGGTCATATGTTCCGGTCAAAATGGGTAAATTTTTACAAGCCGCGACGAGTTAGGCCTGGTAGATTTTTTATTAGTGGATCATCTATGATTACAAGAGATACATTAGCTCCGTAACTACTTTTTAAATAAAGTAACTTTGGAGGTTGGATTCAATAAAAATACACTTTGGTAGTTTGCGATGTATGACCCGTTCTCTTTTAAGCTAGTTTTTTATATTATAACTTTGACCTGTTAAAGTTTAAACATAACCCGAATTAACCCATGTAAAAGTAAACGGGTTGTAGTTGCCCTACGTCTAGCAAAATTCTATAAAATTGCTGAACTATGTTGGATCAGATTTAACCCACAAGAACATGCCCACATGAACACACTTAACACCATAGGTAGTTATGTTAGTTATTGTAGTTATATTGACGGTGTTAGGAAGTTACCCATTGGTTAATTATATGGTTACCTATAAATACCTTTGTACTCTTCATTTGTAAACTAACAGATCATTCAATAACATTGTACTAGATCTCTGTTCACTGTTTTGAATGTTCTTGATGGTGTACGATCCTTAATAATGTTACTAGAAACTATCATACAATTATACACAGCTTAGCTCAGTAATATATTTGATTAAAGAAAGAATACAAATTGGATTTTGTAAGGTAATTGAGAAGATCAACTGAGCATGAGCACCAACAAAGAATCAATGTGGGGTCTAAAGTGTGATATGGTATTTCTGTCATGAGTGGAAACTACAAGGGCATCTTCCTGGTTCATTTCTATAAATACAACAAAAAATCTGATTAATCAAAGCAAGCCTGCTCAGAAACTAGGACTTTCATGTCTGGATGCTGACAAAACGCTCTTGTTAGCCGCTTTGTAAATAAAAACAAAACGAGCAAAAATGGGAAATTGTATGTTTAAACAAAACAGGATCATGCAAACACGTCAAGAAGTCAGCAAACTTAAAGAATCGATGAAAGTTCATCAAGTTATAGAGGCAGAACCAGAAGGCGTTGATAAAGTTGTGAGGATTAAGCTGGTGATAACCAAACAAGAGTTGGAAGTGATGTTGAGAAAAGGCGGGGTTTCAGTAGGCAATTTGACTTCTCGTATGACAAAAGAAAGCTCAAACGTCGCTGTGGTGATTGAAGATGAAGATAACAGAAGCTGTGGACGATGGAAGCCTGTTTTAGATAGCATACCTGAATCAAACTGAAGTCCATGATATGTAACTTTATAGCTTTAACATTTAAAGTATTTGTAGTCGGTAAAACTGAAAGATACAATTAAACTTGGTCAGCAAAAAATTGTAACACGAAAGAAAGCTAAGATAATGATATATTTAGCTCAATCAAAAGGCTGGAAAGAAACTTTTTTGAAGTTATATTGCCTTCTACTTGTTAGATAGTAATCTTATATGCATATTTTGTTCTCTTCCAATGGACCCAATAACTTTTTGTAGAATTGAACATTTTATGTGATTAATCATTTAGAAGATGAACTTACTAAGAAACTGTGCAACAAAAACGATAAGCTACTAAGCTGTAAGCCCCATGTTACTGTATATCATCCACGATAAAAACAGGAGCTTGAACTTATAGCGTGATCAATTTCCATAGTAAAAGTTGACAAATAAATCCGTTAATCTGTGCAACCAACAAGTACTAACAACCATATCCGGTAAATCCCATCCATAACAAAACTATTGATGGGTCTGTGCAACCAACAAGTACATGTGTTAATGCTGTCACTCATGTTAATCTGGAATTATCAAAGTAGACAATTGAGAACCTCGTCTAATTATGATAGGCTTCATAAGATGACAACATTTAAGAAACAGACAAACAGTTAAAGTGCGCTTACAGTTGCAGTCATCAGTTTAGAATCACCTCACAGGACAATATAAACAGACATGGTAAACATATATAATTTACAAACAAGTTTCACTTCAACAAATATGGGATTTGCACACTCTTTGATACATGGTTTAGGAAATGTGTAAATTTTTGAATTTTTTTTACACTCAGGGCTACACATGTATACATCTATAAGCCTGAAAAAATATTAAAAGTAACGAATTTATTGCAATTATGAGCACGCAAAAACATAAAATTCATCTACACTCACAAGTGTATAGATTGATTTGCTAAACACAAGGAAAGGACCTTCCTCTAGGTGCAACAGAAGTGTGTGCACTTGCTAGACGCAAGCAAGACGCTTACTTTTATTATTATTATTTTAAAAAAATAATGGATAATGTAGTATATAATAACATGTGTCATGGATCAAGTATAATTTGCATATGCCAAGGGGTTTAGTGCACAAGCGCAGATTAACATACAACAGTAGTACCCCTTGCTCTTCTTGATGATCTATTATCTTCTTGATTCAATTAACAGTTTCCAACCAAAAAGAATAGCTAAACAAAGCCCATGATTCATTCACAAGTAATTATGGTCTGCGAGTGAATCATTGTTGTTAAATTGTTATCTGGAAGCTTAAAACCCCTGTCTCATGTGTGTTCGTTCATGGGACAGACAATACGTTTCTCCTCGACGGATGATGTTCATATGCTTGGGAATTATTGATTGTTAAATTATTACCAGTCACTTGGTACTAAAGTTTACAAATAAACAAGAAATCTTGATATAGGACGTATGGTTCAACATCTTGAAAACATCAAATCAACAAGATGATATTTTCTGTCATTTAGTATATAAAAATAGAAAAAAAAATGTTATAATACTCATTTCATCACAGTTTAACCTCCAAATGTTACTTTGACTTTTTCATCCCACAAATTCCCCCTCAAACATGGTCTAACCGACCTCAAAATACAGGTGTAAGCCCTCACACTTGATTTTATCGGCAATCAAACTCAAAACACAAATGACTTACCTCAAAATCCCAGTGATTGCTAGCATTTTTAAAACGACAGGGTAAGAGTGTTGTTAAAGTTCAAAAAACTATAATGACAATAAACTCGGTCGTCCGACCATATAACACATTCATCCGTCCTAAGAATATAGTTGTTTGTCGCATGACATTGTTGTCCTTCTGAATGACACAATCATCATACCATCACTCGTGTTGTTGAAAGTGATATTTTGTGACAGAAGAAGGTGAAAAGAGACGAAATTAGAAAAAAAATGTTGATAAATAAACATTTTGAGAAATTTTTCTAAGAAAAGTAGAATAAAATTACCATGGCAGAGGAATAATTTTTCTTTTAAAGAGCTTTAATCTATTATCATTAACTAATCATACTTACACTTTATATTGGTTTAAACCTTAACTTTTTAAACAGTGAAGAGACGTTTTACCACAATAATCTACCTCACTATGATAAAAAGAAGATATGTTTTGGACACTCCTTAGACAATATATAATATATAATTTCCAAAACAAGAAACACGTTGTTGACACTTAATACTAAAATCTCATTAAATCTCAACCACTTAATGAACAACTTATGCTACTCTTCTTGCTGACATTAAGTTTGATGTTCTTCCTTCTTGCATCAAAGCTTCTCTTGCAGACATTATGCTACTCTTCTCCAAACAAGAATCAAAAACAGTGCAATCTATCCAATTCTTCAGCATATCCTCTTGTCCCCATATGTCGGGTATCCATACCCGACCCGACATCTCCACCCGGTGTCGCTTCAACCTCTCTCTTCCACTCTCCACCATCTTCACTGATGCTTCTGCTTCTTTATATTGTGATGACGGTATGCCGCCACTCTCCGCCTTGTGATCGCATGATTCGATCAGTACATCATCATCATCAGAAGTTTGTTTCAGCTTCTTGATGAAGAACTCTTCATGGGTTCTTTTGAAATCTTGTGAAGATGTTAAGTGGTGGTGGTGGTTGTGGGCGGTTTCAAGATTAAGGTTTTGGTGAGTATCCATTGAAATGAGGAGATTTTGATGCTCTTTTTGGTACTAGATTGAGTGAATTCTTATGAACAAAGTGCAGAAGAATTGAATGTGATTGTGTGATTGCTTTGTGAAGATGCATATGTTTGTGTGGAGAAGAAGATGAAGATTTATGTGGGAATATCGGAATTCTTTTGGAGTGTGTTGATGCACGTCGATATGATGTAGTATTGTAGTGTGTGAGTTTATGTGGTATTTGATTAGTGTACGTGTCTTTGTTTGCCATGAGAGCCAAGGGGGGCACATAGGTTGGCCAAAACTGCCAAAAGGAGACTAGTCCTTGGTTTCGAAAGTCTATTCACGGTTCGGTTTGGTTTTGAGTCCTTACTGAACTGAAACCGAAATTTTTGGTTATTGGTTTGTATTAGGCGATGCGTTTTTAGTTTGTCGGTTTTGGTAACGAGTTAATGATATACATTCGGTTTTGTTCCTTTACTGTGGTTATGTTACACATCAAAACTGAAACCGAACCATAATTTTGGGTTAATAGGGTATGGCTTGACTGGACGACCAGTTAATTGTTCTGTGTCAGATAATTCGGTTAAGATTCGATTAATTTGGTTATTTGCT
>BJCN01322196.1:1381-13537 GCA_018326445.1 Flaveria brownii
ACAATAAAGTTTTTGCTGGACTTGCCTGTTACTTTTGTTGAAAAGTATAAAAGAAATATGCTCGTCAGGAGTGAGATTGAACAATTCCTTCATTATGTATACACATAAACCAATGCTGCCAAAATAATAAACATTAGTAATTTCTGAATAATTACTATTTCCACGAAATAATCATAAACTTAAACCACAAAAGTTGGACTTTGTAATATAGAAAATCAATACACACATATCTGTAACTTGTATCATTTTAAAAATGACTTAGCTTTGAACAAGACTTACCTACTAAAACATACGAGAAAAATTATCCACAAAAGAGCACTTATCCAACTTGATTCTTTATATGCTATCCACACCTGAAAATCAATATTTGAATATACTTAACATAGAGATAAAGATGAAAACGAGTAATCAGTTAAAGTGGCTAAACTTAATGAACGGAAACACACCGAGAAAATCACGGCTTGAACAGAAACATCGATAATTGATGTTACCATGCACCTATGCGAGTTTATTCTTGTTAGATTTGCATTGCTTGCATAAAAAAAATCTATTTTACTTTAATACAGAAACTAAAAAAATAGATAAATAAGTAATTTACGGTGTGAGTACATCCTTGTAGAATGGCAATCCGTCAATGATACACCCATAAATTATTATGCCCAGCAAGTAGCAGCATGCTACCGTAACTATTGCTTTCATTGTTACAACATAAATTCTTTTCTTGTGTCCTGTGACATCCCTACACGTACAATACATATAAATGAAATTTAAAAATATATATACTAGCAAATTCTTGAAAGATAGTCATGAACAATAAACAAGGCTGCAAATTGAAAGAAAAATGGAATATAATGGATCTTCTATAGAGTCTTTAGGTAGCCTCATTCTAAGAAGTATGTTTATATGTGTCTATTACTTTTTTCTTACCCATTTTGACGTCTCACCAATACAAAATATAATGGATCTTCCATAGATTCTTCAGGTGACAACTTGAACAACAACATAGTAATGTATCCACATGGAACAAGGCTGCAAATTAAAAGAAAAAAGGAATATAAACTAGACAAGTACCAATTTCATGATATATACTTGAAAATTAAGGAGAAGAAAAAGATAACTTTATATGATATATTTATTAAAGATATTATATTATATTTAGTAAACGTAACTGTAAACATGTTGCACTCTTGATAAACAAAATGTATATTACCTTCCACACCATAGCATTGTAAAGATAAGGACAAATATCTTGATCCAGCTTGATTCCTTGTAGAAAAACCATGCCTAAAAATTACCGGTATAAAATCACTTTGAGCTCAATTGTTTGAAAATATGAAATGGGATATGTGCATTCTAAACATTATTTCACTCCGCTCTAATAAGTTGAAGTCTAAAAATAGTGCTACAGACAACTAAATGGTAAAAGCATGTGATTCGGGTGATTGGTTGTAAAAGGTACGTTGTTTTGTCTTATTATTTGCTTTGTAGTTTTAATAGGGGATGTTATGTTTTGATACAGATTTGAATCAGAGAAGATGACATGCTCCTACTTGAAGCAACTAGACAAAGACAAACAAGCTCCAAAAGGGGCTAAGTTAAGATGGGCATAACTTTCCTTTTGTTTGGAGCTAGTCATCTGGCCAATTGAATTTTCCCCAACTGTTATACATGAACTCCATCGTCTCTAGCCCACTCTTTAAGTAATCAATTTTCCTTTAATTTTATATTGACATTTTTAAAATAATAGTATTGTAAAAACCCATAGATCATAGAATATATAAATTGAAGTGTTTATTTCTTAGTTAATTCGTTAGTTAGCTATCGATTTTGAATTATGAAGATCTGAAAATACGTACCAAATTCAAAATTCTCCTCTAGAAGGGAACTTGTGTTGGGTTTTAATCTTGACTTAGGTTTATTATTTAGTTTTATTATTTAGGTTTTTATTAGTTATTATTTTAGAGTTTAACTAGTTTGGTGCATGGAATAAAGTCACGTGGGTTTAGATGAAAGTTTAGAATGAGCTGGCAATGTGTTTGACCGAGGTTTTTGAATAGAGACGTTGGGTAAAAGATTGGGTCATAGTTGACCGGTTCTTTAGGTGAGTTGAGTCATTAGTTAGTTTCTTTATTGTTTTTTGATCCTCACGTTTGTGTACAGTGGGCTATATATAGCCACCTTTAGCATGAATAATAAGCAAGCTTTCTTCTTCATTTTCAACATTTTCTTTACAAATACATATTTCACAGTAAGTGAATTTGAGTGTGCGTGATTGTATATTTTGTGGGGCCTGAACCAACATTCTAGGTGTCACCTTGTTTCAGTTCATGGCGAGATGTTACAATATGAGTTTGGGATTATATTCCATGCTAAAAAGTAGAGTTTCACTCTAGCTAGTAACTAGGGTTTCAAAGATAAACAAGAGTATAAGGTTTTGTTGATTGTTGAGACACCTCATAAGACTGAAAACGTACATACACAATCACGAGGTGACTTACATAAGATTATAAATGGGGAACTTTGAGGTTTACAAAATTCATTATTCTTAATTGTGTAGATAGATTTTTTAACATGTGTTTATGTAGTTTAGTACATTATAACTATTAGCGTTGTTTTTAGTAAACTCGTGTTAACTTGCTAGGCTTTATAGTCGTCGTCGTGTGTGCAATATGTGTCCTTACACCATTCAGGTAATATGATGATATATATTTCTTGATTGCTTTCATTTGTAAGACTTAATCATGTTATAAGTCAAGTACGTACTCACGGTGGAAGTGAGGGCCATGATGTTTATTTATATAACAAGTTTGAAAAATGGTTTAAAAAATTTAAGGTGTAATAAGATGGCATTACAGCAAGCCTTATTGAGAAATATGGACATATCATGGAGATAATCCATGTTTATTATCCTTGAAACAACAAAATATGTTGAGTTTATAAGGAATCCTTAGTATTACCAGTATGATAGTTTTAGATCGAGCCTCAATTATATCTAACCCATGAGAAATACTTATCGCTTGGGGTGAGTAAGTACAAATGGTTAATGATCTCCAAACAAGTTCTTGCATGGCATCAGAGGAATACTGTCTTAAGCGGCCGGACAAACAACGATAGTTATTGAAAACGTGCGTGATGTCATGCGTTCCCACACCTTTTCTCTTCTGCCTCTTTCACCGTCGTTAAAAGCAACCTCAAAATTTCCCCCTCCTTTCATATCCTGACATAGTTGTTCTAGTCGTTCGTCCCCAAAAAACCTCACCCCACTCTCACAAATCCTCCTAATCCGCTCTCTTCTTCACTCTCACTCTTTTTCTCTTCAAGATTTTTGAAGTCTGAACCATTGGGGAAATTCTAACTGTAGAGCACCATAAAAGATAAATCATGATGATGGACAAAGGGTTTGAAGTAATGATTCATGAAAAGGAATAACTTGTTAGAACAAAATAAATCAACTGTAAACTTTCTGTCTAAACTTCTTACAAATAACAGATAAAAATTAAATAAATTAATTCTACTCTATAAAAATAATTAATTTAATACAACTGATATAATTTAATAAAAATGATGGTTTATAACTCAACTTTGCACTTCCTATATAAAGTTTTACCAAATTGATATTTCATTTCAGAAAATTGAAAAATCTAAAAACATATTTTTACCTTACCAAGTTACCCTTAATAATTAATAGATTTTGAAAATCCTATAGTTATAACCAACGTATGTGAAACCAATAAATCCTATAGCCGCAGCAGAGTAGAACTAAAGTAAATTACATGATTGTGTAAGTCAATCTTAAAAAGTAAAAAATAAAAAGAGTAAATTTCGGTTTTGATCCCTGTGATTTAACCATTTTAATTATTTCAGTCAAAAAAGGAATCTTTGATCATATCATGCCATGTGGTTTTATTTTTGTAACGGTTTTGATCCCTGACACTAACTCTGTTAGTTTTTACAGTTAAATGTGAAGGTACTTTGTTCATTTTATATTTGAAGGACTGGTTATGTAAATTATATTAGATTAGGATAATCGTTGTAATTTTTTAAAACAATAAAGAATAAAAAAACTTAAATCTAACCCACCGCCAGCACCACCTCCACCACAGTGCCACCGCCACCGCTTGTGCCAATGCCTGCGCAACCGCCACCGGCACCTCCGGTGGCGACGACGGAGTCAACGGTGAGGAAGACTTTAACGAGACGATACGAGGGGTTAATGATGGTCCGTACAAAAGCGATTAAGGTTAAAGGGGCATGGTACTGGTCTCATCTAGAGCCGATACTCGTTAACGATTCTGACACCGGCGTCCCCTCCGCCGTGAAGCTCCGGTGCTGCTTATGTGTCAGTGTCTTCTCTGCCTCGAATCAGTCGAGAACCACCTCCGAGCATCTGAAATGAGGAACATGCCCCAATTTCATCGCCGATTCGACCGCACAGCCGATTTCAGCGATTTCCCCCCGCTAGAATGATGAATTTAGCGTCGCCGACGCCGTCTTCCTCGTCGCAGAGCCACCGGATACAGAGCTCCGACCACCAATTTCATCACTTCTATCTTATCTAATCTATTTCTTTTACAATTTCTGTATTTTATCTCCTCCTAATTCCCAGACCAATTTCTCAAAACCCTATAACGATCCATCTTATCTTTACCAACCATTGTTTCTATCCCCATGAACATCCCTCATACTTATCTTCACTAAGACACTTAATTGTCAACTGTAAAGAGTTCTTTGAACCTCTAATCAATACAAAATAGGTTAAGTGTCCACTAATAGAGTCACCAACATCACGTAATTTCGGACCTAGGGTTTCACCGCAACAACACACACAAACTTTTCCCCTAACCATCAACCCACATAACCCACATTACCAAAACAACATCGTTCACTAAACCTATATCCGGCAACGGACGAATGAACCAACAAACAAAAAGAAAACAGAAAACCGAAAGAGCAATGAAATCGATCGATTGATTGATTTCCCAAAAAGTGGATTTGGAGAGGCCTAAATAGACGAACCGATGATCGGTGTTAATGGCAAGCTTTGCGTTGGTGAATAGAAGAATGGCTTGCTTGATTGATTCCAATCTAGTAAAGGGTCTTCCGGTGGCACTGGTGTTCTTCATGGCAACAAGGGATTCAGGGTCGAGATCGATGTAGAAGAGTATGTCTTCGGGTGCCAATCACAACGGTGGTAGGGTGTATCGAGCTGCTGCCATTGAGCTTTATGGTTCTCTTCCATCCATACTGTTGTTGTCTTCTTCACAGCGCGAGTGATTCAAATAAGGAAGATGATTGACCCCTTTGTGCAAAATAAGCATACATATTTCAAAAGTAGTCATTCAAATATAAAATGATCAAAGTACCCTTACATTTAACTGTAAAAACTAACAGAGTTATTTTCAGGGATCAAAACCGTTATAAAAATGAAACCCCAGGGTATGATATGATCAAAGATTCCTTTTTGGACTGAAATGATTAAAATGATCAAACCACATGGACCAAAACCGAAATTTACTCAAATAAAAAATATTATATATTTTTTTCTAGTGAGTGTGTATGAAATGGCCCATTAAACAAAAGTAGACAACTAGACACCAGAGGGCTGTTGGGCTAAATGCCTAGAACAAGTCCATCGGCCCGGGCCTAACCGACAACCATGCTTTACAACAAGGTTAATTTAATTAATTATTATTATAATTGCCGTTATTTGTATGAAATAATAATATTATAACTATAATTCATCGATATAATATATACACATAACTTGAGAGTTTCCTTTTGAACGACAAATATACAACACTGCTTTAAAAGATAGATATTATTTTAATCGGGACCACTTATTCATTTCCTAGTTGGTACCATACCTCCAAACCTCTCAGGAGAAAACTTATAACAAAGAAAAACATCTGGCTCAACCCTGAGTATTTTTACTTAAAATGAGACTTGAATTCAAGACCTCCTTATTTTTAAATTATATTAAGTACCTCATTTTAACCGGTGCTAAAGATCATTAAATGATTGAACTGGTTGAGTTGCTTCGGCTTAATTTATTAAGTCAATTTAAGGGCTGATCTGCACTCTTTGTACTATATCATATATGTCAAACACTGTAGTAACATTTAAATTTGAAATATATAGAGAAGAATTAATAGCTACAATTTGATTAACCCAAGGAAAATGAAATAATTATGTTAAAATCACAGTGTTGATCTGTTAGATATGGGATAGAGATGCAAGCATGCAATTGTTGAATGTGAAAAGAGTTCCACTTAGGAGGCATACATGGATATAAAGTTGCAAGTACATCCCTTTTTTTTTTTTGAAAGGATGCAAGTACATCCCTTAACACTTGTACTTATAGGTTCATATATTGTACACTTATAATGACACAAATCCCCAGAAAGATTTGTGGGAGCCATAGCAACTCATTATTCATCATCAAACAGACCTCTTTTAAGAAAACCAAATGGGTCTCGATTTCTTTTCTTCTCAAACATAATGGGAACTTGGTTTGAGCCTTGAGGTACAACCTGTAGTCTTTCTTTTATTGTTTTTATATATTATTGTATTTCATTATAAAATCAAATGAGATGAAATGTAAATAATCAAGTCAAACTTATGTTTGACAGTAAAGTAAAAAAAAAAAAAAACGAAAAACATTGAAAAATGTAATTTCATTTTGAAATATAACCGCCAATAAAGAAGGAAGAAAAGGATAAATAATGACACCTTAAGCTAATCGATTTTGGTTTTGATATTTGCTTCTCGGTTTACATCATGTATGAAATAGATGAACACATGAGATTGATCTAAAGGGAATGATGGATAAAAGAGGAATAGCCAACAAAAATTAACTTTTTCAAGTTTCTTCAATTTTTTTTTAAATACATGTAACTTTTTTTTATATGTTATTATACTTTTATAAAAGAATACAACATAATATAATGTGTTTATTTATTTTTAATACGATATTTATATATATAGGGGATGGATCAAATGAAAACCATGTTTATAATTGAAAACCGTGAAAACCACCACTATTCAATCATATAATTTATAATTGATTTAATTTTTTAATTGTTTAAAGTATATTTGAGTAAACTTTAACCTTATTTTTTGAGGTCATTATTTATTTTTTAATTTAAACTCCAAGGTTGACGATGATGACGAATCGAGTTACGTATACGTAACTTGTATGAGTTTAATGTACGTAACTCTTAGTTGTACACTTAGTAACACGTACTTACATATATGTAACTCTTACTTATACACTTTGTAATACATACTTACATATATGTAACCTCTGGTTTTTTATGGTTTTCATTTATAACAAGGTTTTTAAGGGATCCCTATATAACTAGGTATTCTAACTCTACGCATCCAGCAACATATGACGGTTTAGTTTTTTGAACATGATGATATACCATATGGACGTACGTCTTCAACTTGGTGTTCTAGATTGATCATGGTGTTTATACATAAGCATCAATTTTTAACATGATGTTTACTTTGGTCATGGTATTTTACATCTGAGTGTCAATTTTGAACATGAATTTTTAGTTAGGTCTTGACATTTTAGCTTTTTGAGAATCACATTATGACGTGCATGATTTTATTAGTACGCTGTACTAGGCCTGTCGATTTTATCCGTATCATATTAACCCGCCCGACCCGATCTCACCCGTACCCGAAGAAACCCGACCCAAACAACCCGTTACCCGAACAATCCGAAAACCGATTCTTATTTGGGTTGGGTTTCGGATAAACTTTCAAACCTCGAAAACCCGAATAACCCGAACCGATTAACCCGAAATCAGAATAACCCGATCAACCCATATATTAAGTAAATTATATATATACACTTGTTTAGATTGTCCAAATTGATCAAATTGTTTTTATATAAATATATATATTTAAGCACATTTTATAAATTATAAAAGTAAACTAATTTAAGTCCATTAGTTTTTATAAGATCTCAAATGAAAACTCACTAAAATCTATTAAATTAAGTCTATTGTTTAATAACCGAAACCCGACCCGAACAACCCGTTACCCGAACAACCCGTTACCCGAACAACCCGAAACCGATTAAACCGATTGTTATTCCGGTCGGGTTTCGAGTAGACTTTCAATGTTGAAAAACCCGAATAACTCGAACCGATTAACCCGAAACCCGATCAACACCTGTACGCAGCCAACTTATTTTTCTTGAATGTGTTTGCTTTTTTTCTTTTGGTCATATGACACATTTTGATGCCTTCTTATTATTATTTCTAAGATTTTCCGTCTTTTTAGTTTATATTAATATTGCTATTATGTGTAAGTTACTCTTGCAGTTGTATAATATTGGTGCATCGATGTTACAGTTTATGACAATTCTCCTATATATTCTCCTATATATTTAAAAAATAAGTGAATGAGCAGTTATGTTTGTGTGGTATGGGTTTTGGCCACATAGTTAATTTTAAATTGCTATAAACAAAATAACTAACTATTATATTCCGTGGCAATTACAAACATGTGCTTCTTGATTGAGAGAATTGACATGTAATCATGGAGGGGGCATATAAACCAAAACACAATCATATCCGGCTCATGCCCATTACATTAAAATTCCTTCCTTTTATTGATGGAAAATTAAAATTCTTTTCATGAAATTAATATCAATTTGAATTTATTTTAACAATCGTGGCAATTCAAAATGTTTGCTGAAAATAGCTTTAAACCCGGTCTCTTGAAAGAATTCTCAATCATTTTATAACTAAACCATCTTGTAATGGTTAAACATCAAGTTAAATACTAAATAACTCCTTAAAAAACTATTTTCAACTTCTTGTTTTAGTAATTTGTTTTTTGGGTTGTGTTTTAGCTTAATGTTACAAATGAATGTGGATTTAGAGCATCTAACAAACTAAATGAGTTATTTCCTTAATTCTTGCATTTAATTATTCTATAATAATATGAGTATAGTATATAAAAAATAAAGAGGAGATGAGAAGAGGGAAGCACATATAAACCATATTCCAAAGGCTTTGTAGCCTAGCTATATTATGTTGTGTATAGTTGTGTTTCTTTCTAGGTGGTTGAGGTTATAATATAATGATGAACACTAATATAGATTTAATTGTAGTTTAATAAAGTATGCGAGTCATCTCTTATAAAACTAATATGAGATAACATAAAAGTATGAGAATATGATAGATGTGAAAAGTTTGCATAGTAATTGAGGCAATTGCATAGTGTCAAATGGTTTAAGAAAAGCACAACTAATACAACTTTCATGTAGTTATGAGTCCTATAAGTAATTAGCATAAACGTCTCAATGAATAAACATTGGCATCTCAATCAATTAAATCATGTGACACAATGTTCGAACCTGTATCCTATCATCCGGAACCCTTATTTTGAAGTCAGATAGTTTTTTTTTTCCATTTTTGCAATTTGAATTGATTTCATTTTGATTGTAAAAATGCATGAATCTTCAATATGAGTAATTTAAGTTTAATTTAAACAATCAATTCGATTATTTAAAAGTCATGTTTAGTTTTCAAAAATTTGACTTCCCTATCAAATTTAAATCTACTATCTAAAACCAACTTGACGTAGTAGTTTAACATTCAATAATAAATCTTACCATCGTTCTTGCTATGCAGTAGGGTATAACATTTCTATATGAAGCACCTTGACAAGATATCTCTATCGTGTCTCAACAACGATCATCACTTAACTATTTTGGATTAGCATACGTTACGATGTTGAGCTAGTCGTGATGATGGTTTAACCATTCGTCGATTTTAGTCACTTTAACTCTACGTACTCGAAGTGGTTTAATTTAAGAGTGCATAGTATTTTTGGTAAGATACAATAAGAGGTGCCCACCGGCCTTAGCCGCCCACCATGTCACCACCCACCTCCACAAACCTTTTGCCACCCCACATCATGGTTTGCAAATACTAAGATCTATCGGGATGTAAAAGCAACTAAAAAACCATGATGACAAATTAACAGACAAACCAATTAAATATTTACTTTAGTTAAGGATGATTAATACTAATTAATCAGGTTTGATTAACATTAATATATTTTTAATAAATTGCTACAAATAAACTATAATTTGAAGTTGTGTATTGTGTTTTGCATTTAGTCATTTTAGAGAATTTCCCAATGAAACAGGTTTACATACAAAGTGTATTTTTGCTACAAATTATGAGAAGACACGATGAGTCAAAAAAAAATCACAAAAAATTTATATCTCACAATCTAAATCGAAGTTCAAAAAAGTAATTCCGAGCTTTTGGTCCTCTAGCGCGTCCTCACTAAGAAAAAGAATAAACGAAAAATAAAAAAATAAAAAAATTGATGTTTTTTATTGTGTCATTTATAAAAGACACAATGACGTTATTGTGTCATTATGAAAGACGCAATAATGTTATTCTGTCATTATGAAAAACACAATGACGAATGAATTTTTTTTATTTTCTTAATTTTTTTTGAAAGAGGACGACGAAAGGAACAGAGACTTCGAATTATTTTTTTGAAATTTGCTTTAGATTGTGAGATAATTTTTTTTAAGCTAATTTAGTCTTCTTACACTTTTTAGCAAAATACACTTTGTAAAATAAAATCACCCTTTCTAAATATTACTTTGCATATAAGCTTAAAATTTGGATATTTTGTACGGAAAGAAAACAAACATTTTATATTCATATAATTTACATATTTTAGCGCCCTACAAGTGATCTGTCGTATATGGATCATTTCATTAACTTATGTTAAGGCTCTTAAATAGTTACACTATAATCTCAAGTTTAGTTACACTTATACTTTATATCTATACTTATCTATTTGTTTTTTTACACACTTATAAATCTTTGTCATTATTTGTTTTTTATACAAATTTTAAAATTTAATGTTTTATAAAATTTGTATATAGCGTTGTAAAATATTTATTTTAATCTATGTTAAATGTTTTATAAATTTAATGTTTTATACAAATTTTAATCTATATTTTATAAATTTTTATACAAATATTAAAATTTAATGTTTTATATATTTTGTATATAGCGTTGTAAAATATTTATTTTAATACATGTTGCGGTGTAAATTTCATACAAAACTGAACTATATGTCATTATATACATGTTATTGGCGTACAAATGTACATGCCGTAAAATCTGATTCAAGGTTTTATTTTTTTACAGGGTTTTTATCATTTTTTCCTTCAACTTTTGTAATATGATTTATATAAATCCAAATTTATACATGTTTATTTTTTATCAACGTTAATATTTTATAGTCTTTGGTCTTTCCCATTTCGACATGTCTACTTTATTAACATTTCAATATGATTTTTTTGTTGTTTCTTTTCATATACATATCAAGTTCCAAATTTTCTCCTTAGTCTCGTCCCACCGCACAGGTTTATGATTATTTTTTATATTAATTTCCGAATATTATCAACAACATGCATGTTTCGTTTTTCTTACCTTCAATGCCGGGGTTCACGATTACGTTGTTGACAAAGTTTTTTGATGATTTTACGACACCACGGCAACGCGAGTGTATTAATACTAGTTTATATTTATTTAGTTTAGAAAACAGTGTAATATGATTTAAAATTACATTGTCATAACCATCATATTCGGAATATGATATTCAATTAGAATTATGCTACATTTCAAATTGATGTCTACATTTGTAATTCGTAAGTGACTGGTTTCCCCACAAGGGGTTCTGTGATATATTGACCCAACTTTTTTTTTTCTTCATATTTTGGATTTTGAGTGTGTATATTAGATTTAAAAAGGTATGCGGATGGAATAAATTAGACATCAAGAAGGACCGTCGGCTTAAACCTTTAACATACTCACAACTATACATCATAACTAATTTATATAAACACGTCATTATTAAAACTCTTGACTTTAAAGATAACTTATTATTCTAACTTTTATCAATGTATTTGTATTTAAAGTGAACCCGTTCTCAAAGGATATATTAGTTTTGATTAATGATTCAACATAAATCATATTAGTTTTATGGTATAAGTTCCTACGTTATTATCTCTCATAGATGAACCATCAGGGCTTGCCCTGGTGGCCACCTCGTTGAGGGTTAGAGCTCGGTTGGCCAAAGGTCACCGGTTCGAACCTGAGG
>BJCN01322202.1:0-11145 GCA_018326445.1 Flaveria brownii
ATGGGACGGACCCTCCCTGGACCCTGCAAAAACGCGGGAGCTCTTTGCAGCACCAGGTACGCCCTTTTTTGTTTTCTAAATAAGTCATAACCTACTTTTATTAATTAACCATTTATATCTCCACTTTTGAGTTTAGGTTTAATGTAAACGTCTTCTATGTAAGCGACATCATGTGGAAGCAAGAAATTTACGAGACTAAACTCAAAACATATTAATATAATACATATATTCAAGTGACAAAAATATATCACTAAAACAAAATGATGTTAAACCATACTATTACAAAAACTGGTATTTACTACGGTGCAAATTCATAGTAAAAACCTATTTTACGACGTATTAATTTGTATCCATCGTTTCGCCACTAATCGCTTCTATACATATTTTTGCTACAGAAGTTTTTTATCGATCGAATTTTGGTAAAACGGATACCTACATTCTCACACTCGCACTAAAAACTAGTTTTCTAAGGGTAAATAAGTACCAATTTCATTCCTCTTTCCTAGAACTTTCTCCTTGCAACCAAAAGAATGAAAATGATGAAATAGGAGACTTGACTTACATGTTATATATCCATATTTCTATATAAACTTGACTATATTCTTCATTATTTAACTTGACCAACATAAGACTTCTTGGGTTCATAACACAATGGTGAACAGTACTTCTGTTGATATTGATCTTAATGTCACCCCCTTTCTTCACACTGATCATGATGTCCCTACAGTAAGTATATCGTAATTCAGTTCAATCATATTCATATCATGTTTGGTGTATAGATCAAATAAAAGGTGAAATATTCGCACGCTAGAAGTATATATCAGAATTCACTGCTATTGTAATAATGCGTATTAGCGACCAAAAGTTTGTGATATAAAAATAGTGGCTGCAACTAGCGACTGCTTTTTTTAGCATAGTCTAACTGGTCGCAAAAATAACGACCGCATCCACCCACAAATTTTGAGACTGAAAATGATCGGTAAAAGCAGTCGCAAAAATTCACCCACTCGTAAAAGTTTTGTGTGACGAGGGTCTTTTGACATTAATTTTCGGTTGCAAATGACCTTTTGCTACAAAAAAGGTCACAAAATTAATAACCTGTTGGAAGAGTTAAAGTTGTAAAAATAGCAATCACGTTAGAGACCGAAATAGTGGTTAAGTTTTCTCTTGCTCACAAAATCTTAGCAAATGACCTTTGCAACAAAATGACGGTCACAAATACTCAGTTTTGTAGTAGTGAGATTTATCATCTTATGAAGTTAAGCCTCTATTTTAGCACACTGAGAAAGTTGTACACTAATTCATAAGCTTATATTTGGTTACATATATGTTATATATGCATATATATATGGGTATCATATGTTATTTTATATGTATATAAATATCAGAAAATTGGTAATGACATGGTTGCGGAGCTAAACAAGATGAGCTTGGAGAACAAGAAGCTAAGGGAGATGCTAAAACTTGTTTGGGACAACAACTTCCTCCAAAATCATGTTAAACAATCAATGAAGGATCACGGTTTTTTGACATCTAATCCAAATAAAAGGAAGTTACAAGAGTGTGAAAACGAATGCAACACGAGTGAGAGTATGGACTATCATCATCCAGGATCGTCGAAAATGCCAAACAATGGCGTCACAAGAGTCTATAGCTGGAAAGATCCATCAGATGAAAGCATGGTACTTTACGTCTTTCAACAACAATGAGTTTATGTCGGTTGTCTATCAGTAAAGTCTTTATCCACACTTGGTTTTCTAACGGGTCACTGACGACTCCTACATTTAGTAGGAATTCTAATGGATTTGTCTGTCGTTGATAGTCGTATGCTTTCGTAGTGTTGGAATGAAATTTGAATTTTGTTGAATCTGTTGTGTAGGTAGTAAAAGATGGATATCAGTGGAGAAAGTATGGGCAGAAGGTGACTAAAGATAACCCCTCTCCTAGAGCTTATTACAAGTGCTCTTTTGCACCTTCATGTCCGGTCAAAAAGAAGGTGACCATCGTCTATATGTCTGTCTGTCTGTCTGTTTGTCTATCTATCGAGCTATCATCTCTTTATCATATTTTAAGTAAACAAAAAAAATGTTACTAAAACAATTGTTAACAACAACTTAACGGCTACATCCATTGATATACGTTTGCTCTTTTGTAGCAAAATCAACGACGTAGTATTTGTTGCGTCAAGTTTTCTTGTAGCCAACATGTCACTATATCATCTCAGATTTCAAACAACATGTGTTCGACACTAAATGTAGTATGCTTCAATTTCAGGTACAAAGAAGTGTGGATGATGCAAGCCTCCTCATCACCATTTATGAAGGCGAACACAACCACCACAAAAGAACGAAAAAAGAACATGAAAATCAAACTAGTAACAAAAGATGCAACTCTCCAATGGAGGTGGAAAATTTTGATGAAACCTTGGTTGAAAAATTGGCAAACTCATTAATAAGAAACCCTGATTTCATTGAAGAGCTTGCAGAGGTCGTATCTAATAAGATTTTGGAATACGATTTTAATATATCGTAGAGTACTATAACATAATGTAACGATATGTCAGAGAATTTGCTAGCTGAATGGTAGAGATAATATAGCCCAGATATACTTCTTATATTGTGTGTGGAAATCGCTTTTAGAAGTTGAATAGCATGATGTTGAAGAAAACCGAAATTAACAACTGAATACTTCAAGAATGAAAGTGAATTTCATAGAACAACCAAGAACACTTGAATGATCAATACAATCGAAAGGAATCTAAGAGTAAAAATCAACAGTAGTATACCTAATCTATACTTATAACAAACTCTCAACTAACAAGCAATTAGTTAAGCATTTACACTTTAAACCCCTGAACTATCAAACTATTACAAAGACACTCTAAACTTAGTATCATTTGTTAACTTGCATATTATATCCAACAACCTCCACCATAATAGCAAGATAACAAATCACCCAACACCCAGAAGATCTAAACACTTCTGAAACTTAGAACCAGGTAAGCACTTCGTAAACATGTCTGCTGCATTATCCAAAGTATCCACTTTCTCAACAAATACTTCCCTTGCATTAACTATGTCACGAATAAAATGAAACTTCACTTTGATGTGCTTAGTTCTTTCATGAAACATACTATTCTTAGACAGCTGAATAGCACCCTGGTTATCACACTTCACCACCACCTCAGATGTTTCCACACCCAATTCTGATACAAAGCCTTTAATCCACAAAGCTTCTTTAATACCTTCAGTCAATGAGATGTACTCAGATTCAGTACTAGACAAAGCCACTACTCGCTGCAAGCAAGCTTTCCAATTGACTACTCCTCCCATGACCTTAAACACATAACCCGAAATGGATCTTCCCCTGTCCAAATCTTTGGAATAGTCAGAATCTACAAAACCTTCAACTGACCACTTCCCTGGATCAACTTTACCAAAAGTAATTCCAACATCAATTGTACCTTTCAAATACCTCAAAATCCACTTAACAGCACACCAATGCTCCTTCCCAGGGTTTGAGATATACCTACTAACAACACTCACAGCATAAGCCAGATCAGGCCTAGTACAAACCATTAGATACATTAAGTTTCCCATTGCACCAACATAAGGTACCTTGTTCATATATTCCTCCTCTTCATTAGAAGAAGGACAATCCTCATTAGAAAGTCTAAAATATTGCGCCAATGGTGTAACCACGGGTTTACTCTCTTCCATACTATACTTGCACAAGATCTTCCGAATATAAGAACTTTGTGTGAGCTTGAGCTGCTTCAACTGTCTTTCTCTATGTATCTCCATCCCAATAATCTTCTTTGGAGAACCAAGCTCTTTCATTTCTAATTCCTTCATAAGAAGACCTTTTGTAACTAAAATTGCATGTTTATCCTTACATGCAATGAGCATATTATCCACATACAAAAGTAGATAGATATACTCATGATCAGCAAGTTCCTTATAGTAAACACAGCTATCATAAGCACTCCTATTAAACCCAATCCTCAGCATATAATCATCGAACCGCTTATACCATTGTCTTGGGGACTGTTTTAGCCCATAAAGGGACTTTTTCAACAAACACACCTTCCCCTCCTGTCCTGGCACAACAAACCCCTTTGGCTGACTCATGTAGATCTGCTCATCAAGATTACCATGCAAGAAAGCCGTTTTTACATCCAGCTGTTCTAACTCATAATCTCTGACTGCAACTAGAGATAGAATTATTCGAATGGAAGAATGTTTGACCACTGGTGAGAATATCTCATTATAATCAAGCCCACTCTTCTGTGTATAGCCTTTTGCAACTAGACTGGCTTTATACCTTGGATTTTCCACTTAAGGAATACCCTCTTTTATTTTGTATAACCATTTACAACCCACCAATTTTTGATCTTTAGGAGCATCAACAAGAATCCATGTACCATTCTTATACAAAGACCTCATCTCATCTTCCATTGCACTAATCCATCTTTCTTTATCAGGAGACAACAAAACTTCTTCATAAGTAAGAGGTTCATGTGACCCTTCCTATTCAGTACTTATGAACACAAAAGCTGAGATATCTTCATTGCTTCTATATCTAGCTGGCAGAACTATTTGTCTCCTCACTCTATGTTGAGCAATGCTATCAAGGGAACCCTGTGATGATCCTTCCGAAGCTCCAGCAGTCTCAATATCAGCTGACATAGGATCTTCCGAGACTACATTCTTATCTCTTCCCATAGACTCCACCTCAATGTCAACTCCATATTCATCTATAGACCCACTGCTTCCACTGTCCATAACCTCCTTGTACATAACATTCTCCCTGAAGACCACATTTCTACTTACAATAATCTTTGGTCTCCCTCCATCTATCTTCCATAATTTGAAGCCCTTGACACCATCACCATACCCCAGAAATATACACCTTACTGCTCTAGGATCTAACTTCCCTTGTTCAACATGAGCATAAGCTAAACTACCAAAAACTCTAAGATTGCTGTAATCAGGCTTTTCTCCGGACCATTTTTCCATAGGGGTGACCATACCAATTGTAGAAGAAGGACTCCTGCACACTAGGTAGGCTGTTGTGTTCACAACCTCAGCCCTTAAAATGCTTTGGTAATCTGGAGCTTATCAGCATACACCGGACCTTATCTATCAGGGTCCTGCTCATCCTTTCAGCCAGACCATTTTGCTGGGGTGTTCCATGAATTGTAAGATGTCTGGCTATTCCACATTCCTTACAATATTGATTAAACTCCCCACTACAAAATTCCAGCCCATTGTCAGTCCTCAGTTTCTTAATGCTCATACCTGTTTGATTTTCCATCAACACCTTCCAATTTTTAAATGTCTCAAAAGCCTCGGATTTATGCTTTAAAATGAAAACCCATATTCTCCTTGAGTAATAATCAATTAGAGACATAAAGTACCTAGTACCTCCTATAGACACAGTTTGAGCAGGTCCCCATAAATCTGAGTGTACATAATCAAGGATTCCTTTGGTAGAATGTTTACCACTACCAAATCTGACCTTATGGGCCTTTCCCAACACACAGTGATCACAAAAGCCAACACCACTTCTGTCAACATTACCAAATGCATTTTGTTTTTTCAACTGAGAGAAACCTAGATCACTGATATGCCCTAGGCGCCTATGCCACAACATTGCTTGATCACCTATATTACTGCTAACTACTGTTGCCATCTCTTGATCAACCCTTCCATCAAGGACATAAATGTTGTTGCCTTTTCTTGTTCCAGTTAGCATTACCAGGGAACCTTTTATCACCTTAGCCTTCTCATTCTTCAAACTTACATGATAACCTTCTCCTTCAAAGAGCCACAGTGAGATTAGATTCCTAGTTAACATAGGAATATACCTCACCTCTTCAAGAACTATCCCAACTCCATTGTCCAACTTTAGATGTACTGAACCATGCCCTTTAATTTGACATGGCCTGTCATCTCCCAGCTGCACTACACCCATGTCTCCCATATGAATGTCCTTGAACATTGCAAGGTTTGGTGTCATATGGTAAGAACATCCAAAGTCTAAGATCCATTCCTCTCTTGAACCTCCCTTTGATATTGCTAGTACATCAGCATATTCGTACCCATCATGTGATCCCTCAACTGAAGACTGACCATGATTCTTATTAAACATGGGTTCCCCTTTCTTCTTTTTCCTCGCAGGGCAGTCTTGCTTTAAATGCTTCTCTGAATTACACACATAGCACTTTCGAACAAACTTGGATCTTGATCTTGATGAACCCCTTTTCTTTACTTCGTGTTTCTGATCTTCCTCTGACAAAGAGGCCATCAACAGATTCTTCTTTCAGATCCGACCTCTTCTTGAGTTCTTTTGAGTTCAATGCGGCCAGTACCTCTTCCATGGACAGTGTATCTCGTCCATACAATAGAGTATCGACAAAGTGCTCAAAAGAAGATGGGAGGGAGGTCAGAAACAAGATTGCTTGATCTTCATCATCTACTTTCACATTGATGTTTTCAAGATCCAGTATTAATTTGTTGAATTCATCTGTGTGGTCTTCAAGCCACTTCCCAGACACCATATGAAAGGTGTATAACCTCCTTTTCAAGTATAGACGATTGACTAAGGACTTTATCATGTAAAGTCCTTCCAATTTGGTCCAAATTCCGGCAGCCGGTTTCTCTTTCGAAACCTCTCGTAATACCCGATGCCCAAGGCTCAAAATAATTGCACTCTGAGCCTTCTCTAGTATGTCTTTCTTCTCCTTGTCAGTCATGGTGGCTGGTAGCTTTGGTTCACCGGCAAGTGCCTCCACCACACCCTGATGGACTAGCAGCGCCCGCATCTTCAATCGCCATATACGAAAGTCGTTCTTACCATCGAACTTCTCTAGTTCGAACTTTGTGGACACTATTTCAATCTCGATTATCGTTTGATTACCAGCTTCAATTTCAAAATGAGTCCTAACGTGGCTCTGATACCACTTGTTGAAGAAAACCGAAATTGACAATTGAATACTTCAAGAATGAAAGTGAATTTCACAGAACAACCAAGAACACTAGAATGATCAATACAAAAGAAAAGAATCGGAGAACTAACTAACTCATTAGCATACCTAATCTCCACTTATAACAACCTCTCAACTAACAAGCAACTAACAAGCAATTAGTTAAGCATTTACACTTTAAGCCCCTGAATTAACAAACTATTACAAAGACACTCTAAACTTAGTATCATTTGTTAACTTGCATATTATATCCAACAACACTCCACTTTTTAAGACAATAAAGATATCATATGATATGAATGTGAAACATACTTACTCATATGATAACATCTTACAATACTAACAAAAGATGTTTAAAAGATCAATAGATCGAAATCAAAACAATAAACATATATTGGTGGCGCTCCACTTGGATACTACAACTATGGTGTGTATCGACTGTCTAAAACACATAAGTGCTGCCAAAAGCTAAATAGAATTAACGAATCAAGCCGCAGAAGCACCACAGTCTATGGGTTGGTTTTATGTGGATCAACCGTAGCATATATATCTTGGCAAATTATCAAGTAAAATGTTAAATTCTCATAGCCAATAACTTGCTACACATCATCAGTATAAAAGACACATTTATCCAAAGAGTAAGTTGGTGTTTAGATTTGAACATTAATTAAGATCACTTAAAAAGGCAACAAATTCATAAAGCTTATAAAAACCTCCTTTATAAACTGAACCAAGGTTTTATAAGATAATTTAAGGTTTATAAAAGACTTGATTGATCATGAGGACATGACATAACGATCAAAGGTTGAAAGTAAAACAAGTCTTATTAAATTAGAAGAGTTCTATAAAATAGAACTTTTATTAAACAAAGTAAATAGTTGAGATGCTTATAAAACTTATTAAAGTTTACAAACGATTGCATCTTTTTGTAACTTCAAAAATGGTTTGAAGAATCATTTATAAGATGTGTTCCATTATGTGCCAAGTCTTGGAGGTTCAAGACATGCATTTATTCTGACGCTAATTCATTTTTATTTTAAATTCATACCTAAAACGTTTGAAAATGTTTTTCAAAGAATAAGTTAACTATGATATTTTTTTAATATTTTAATTATTAGTTAAGATTGTCATTTTACAAATGGTAAATTTGATACTTAAAGAGTTTATATCTATGTAATCTACTATCGGAATATTTTATTTTAAATTAACAAAGAGTCAAATCATGTCTAGTCAATTGGAAAATTATAAAAAAGTTCATTTGACCACATTTTTTTAGTCAAATGTCGGTTTGACCAAGTAACCCTTAAAAATGTCCCTACACAACAGAGTCGTCTTCAATCATAAAACAGGCCGTGTCATCCGAACCCAAGATGAGCGGCTCTGATATTGTGTCTAAATAGGGCCGTTACGAAGGTTCCTCCAAACAAACTTACGGTCGCCCGAACCTTCATAACTTCGTTTGAACAAACTTACAGTGGTCCGAACTTTCGTATGTGACGACCCTAAGATTAGGCAAGCTAATTTTTTATAAATTCATACTTATATATTCTATTAAGTAAGTTTTATGTGACTAATTCTTTCTGAAATCTTATATGTTTTGTACATGTTGCATGAGCATATGCATGCATGATTTTGTATACTTGTGAACTTTGTGATCATTGAACCATATGTGTCAGTTACCAACCATAAGGTTAAGTGATTTGTTAGCTTAATGTTATATGCTTAAACTATATGTAATGTATTGGAAACTTAATCAAACATCACCAAACAAGATTTTGTCAAGAAACTTTGAATTAAAACTAAACCATGAACACCTAAACATCAACAAAATCTTAGCCATAATCTCGGTGCATTATGATAACAAAACAACCCGATTAAACAACCTAAACACTATTTAACATTGCATTAATGATTTGGTAAGTCACTTGCTTCCTTGATCGACACCTAGCATCACTAAGACACCAAGCATCCACTCAAGTTGCCACCTATGCCTAAACACCAACTAAGCTCACCTAAAGACTACCACCTCCCTAACCTATACCTAGGACTAATCATGACAACCCCACCATTAACAAGCCACTCGGTAGATGGAACAACAAACCCCCACCATCTTCACATTCCTTCACATAACTCTCGAATCTCTAGCCATTCCTGCTCTCAAACCCTCGGTCTCCATACCAAACACATACCATCATCCAAAGCTTCACATGATCATCATCTTTCAAACCAACTTAGAAGGAGTCAAAACCTCAAAGCTCAAGATAACTACCTCTACCGGTTCACCAAGGAGTTAGAGACTATCATCAACTTCTTTGCATCCTCTCCTTCCGTCAAAATCAAGGTTCCAAGTCCTAATCACTAATTAACTAAGTTTACAAGATATATGTGTTTAAACAACATATATAATCAACCCTTTTGATTAGAACTTGAAAGTTTTTTACTAAACTATACAAAACACTTTATTTTTATTCAAAAAGCAGTAAGAAAGGTTTGAAAATCTGAAAAATATGATAAACTATGAAATCAAACAAAAAGATTACAAATAAAGGGTTGAAACTATGTGTAATCTTGATAAATTTGGTTTATGAAGTAAATGGCTATGATTGTGAGAATAAAAACTGAAAACTTGTTAGAAATATTAGGAAATAACTTTCTGCAAAAATTGGTATGTTTATGATAGGTAAAATAATTTATATAATTTATTTAAGTTATTGAAAGAAAATTATTCAACCGGATGAAACAAATCAATTAAAGAGCTTGAAAAATTATATGATAATCCTTATATTTTATATTACTTGTAGAACAAATTTCATGATCTAATTTGAAGTTATGCTTGAGTTATACATTTTAGAAGCATCAGTAATTCAAAAATCGGGAAAAATACCTAAACTATAGGATAAATAATGAAAAATGTATACAAAATACTATATTCTTATAAGAACAGTATGTATAAAATTGAGAATTTTAGAGATAATCTGATACTTTTACTGATTATTGTCAAAATGGTAAAAATCATACAAAGGGTTCTGTTATGGATTAATACTCCAGGAATATATGAAGTAAAATGAACTTTGCTATGTGGATTCTGATAAATTTTGGTGAATTTTAAGGACGCGTAGGTATTTCTTCTAGTTTATTCAAATATTGTAAACATTCCAGGAAATAAGTGTAACTAGTTGATATATAAAACTTTGACATATAAAAATAGATTTTTGTATGTTTTTGCTGTAAAAATTTCATGACATATGGGTAATTATAACTTCTGTTTTAATAATATGAGGTGCTAAAAATTTTAAAGAAATAATATTTATTTCTAACCTATAAATATTTTTATAGGTTACCTACTAGAGTAATAGGTGAGACTCATAGCCCATTTTGTATTTATAAGTTTATGGGGGAAAAAACAAACTGATGCATATATATAAGATTTTTGAGATATACTGTCATTTATGTTACAACCATTAATTCGGATGTAGAACCGTCTGATAATATAGGTAGTGCTACTTAAAAAACTATTTCATACACCAACAGGATGAGTGTTGTGATGCTATATTATCCGATTTTATGATTTATATTTGTGATAGTTATGATTCACCTGGTTTATAAGTAGGTTTGGTTGTAATCTTATTTATGTTGCATCAGTATATGTATTTTGTTCAGAAATTAAACCTATGATCTCACCAACTCCATATTCATTCTTTTGAGTATGCTTTTTCAGGAAATCATCATGTTTAACAATATTATGTACTCATTTGATGCTTTTTCAGGAAATCTAACCGTTAATATGTACGATCTTAGCCTATCGGTGGACGCTCACTTCCTTCGTCTATGAAGATGTAGCAGTTAGATTAATATGTTTTTATAATAGGATAATATTAAATTTTGTGTACTAATGTTAATGTAACCCGAAGTGGTAATATGTACGAAATATGTTAAATGTATTATGTCTTTACGTGTTGTTTGATAATTTTCTGATCAATTCGTTTTGAACAAGCTAGTCACATCTAAAGCATTTCACGCTTCTGTTGGGGTGTGACAGGTTGGTATCAGAGTCATTATTAATAGAGAATTAGGTATTATAAAATGCCTAAAATATAACCATAAGCTCGTATAATAATAAAATTTCAGCATGTTTTGGAAATACATACATACATATT